>WNWK01043549.1:0-15450 GCA_009830355.1 Cherax destructor
CCGTGGATTCTGAAAAATCTGCATGGTCCATTGTATACTGGTAGTACAGGTTGGTCTGAGTAACAATCAGGTTCATTATTGGCTCATCAAAGTATAGTTGAAAATAGTCTAACTCTGTAGACTCATTTGTGATGGGACAGTGTGGCATGATGCCACTTCCACTGCCATCAAAATTGAAAGGATGTGGCATGAATGGTGTATGTTCAGTCCACTTCCATTCACGATCAGATGGCGCAGGGTGGACCTGTGGCATGGGGACGTGGGAAGCAAGAGGGACGGGATTGGGGCCAGCACATGATTGAGAGGGTGCCTCGTGGTCCTTTGTCTGTCCACACACGCGCCACGAGGTCCAGGCACCATCCACCACCACCTCTTCCTCCATCCCAGCATCTCTCCTTCATTATCACTTTCTATCAGTGGCTGGGGTTTTGGATCGTGAACTGCCACGACCCTTGCCTCTGACTGCATAGGCACACTGCCTGAACGTAGGTAATGACGCCCATAAGTACGTTTCACTGGGGAATAATGATATCACTGTCACTCGGAATCATCTATGGGCATAAAATCGATTTCATCATCGTCACTTATATCACCTTCCTATCGTCACTATCATAACACATGGAAAATGCTAATTTCCTCTTGGGAGCTCCTTTGGGTAGTAACACTAGAAACCCCAGAGGTGCTGGGCTGAGGGTCTGTGGCCACACTGGCCACACCAGATGTGCTGGGCTGAGGGTCTGGATGGCCACTGTCCACACTGGCCACCCAGAGGTGATGGGCTGAGGGTCTCTGGGTTGTCATCAATAGTTTCACTAATTCCTTGATTATTAGTGGCTATATCACTGTCAAATCCACTAAGCTCGCATTCTCTATCACTTTCCGAGAATAGTAGGTGTTATCGACGGCGTGAGTGAATCACGGGGTGTGCCATGATGTTGACCCAAGATGGAGCTGAAACTAACCGGGGCTACCATGCGGTGCCCTGGTGTCCCGATTTTTCATACTGCGCACACTGGGGCGCAGACCCATTCTCTCATGTCTAGGCGACTCAGGCCTTTGCACTAAATTTGAACAATGTAAAATAAAACGTGATATACGTTCGGTCACTTTCGCGAGTGAACGTATATCTACGTGTGGACAGTTAAGGGTTAAAATAATAATAATACTATGATAATAAAAATAATTATGATTGCTTAAATATTGAAAAATGGGTCTGAGCATGAGCTCTAGGGATATATTCTTCAAGGGAGGCATGCCATGATGCTGGAGAGGACTCTACACAAGCCTCTATGACTTGTGTACATTTATGGGTAAATGCTAAATCCCTTGGGTTTGCACTTTCCCATAAATGTAATATGATATAAATAATAATGATGATGATGATAAGACCAACATGCCTCAGATGTTCAAAAGTAAAATAACTCTATGAACACCTCATGCTCTTGCTCAGTGGTTTTATCTTTGAGTCTTGCAATATACAGTGGAACCTCGGTTTCGTATGCCTAGTTTGTATGTAAAACTATAGTTATTCTCTATAAAATGTATTTTGTTAATATTTTGGGTGTCTGGAGCGGTTAATTGGTTTACATTATTTCTTATGGGAAATTTTAACAAAAAATACATTTTATAGAGAATAACTATAGTTTACACAGAAAGTCAACTAAGTTCCATTATAAAATTTTGGGAAGTAAAAAGTAATTTGTTTCACTTAAATTGTTCGAAAATTATTCAAAGTGAAGGAATACTATACTGTTAATATAACATAATACAGTAATTTTATTGGTGACCTTGCAATGTATTCAGGTTGTAACATTTACCTTGTAGTCAAGTTATAACACAGTGCCTTCAAAACTTACTAACCAATGTTCACAGTAATAGGTTAACATTTTCCTTAGATGAACTATAACCATGCCAGGAAAATCAATTAGGTTAGTAATGAAAATAAATGATAGCTAAAAGGCTAACAAACATTATATTTACTTACTTAATTTAGTCAGGCTTAAGTCATTTACAAAGATAATCTATTAACAATAAACAGCATTATCTTAAAGTTTACAAGTCAGTATATTTAGTAAGTGTACAGGATGTATACACATTTATTTTACACACTAAACAAATTAGTAAGTATATATCACATTAATGCAACAGTGCTGACCACTGAATGCCAGACCCAGCATAAATTAAGATATTTCTATTTAAACTTTAAATCATACTTAACACAGTATGCAAATGCTTATATAAGCCAACATTTCACCATTTTTATATGGAGCAGGAACTAAACTGTACATGCCATGCACAAACAGGAAAACTATACATACCATGCCAATACCTAAACAAGGAATACTTAAAAGTGCATATTAGAAAGCAGTCGATGTACATTACATGTTTTCTAGGTAAAGAACTGAGAACGGAAGGTTGGATATCATATCAAACTTAGAACACATTTTAAATGGTTAATATAGTAACACCAATTAGTTATAATGATGCTTGTAAAAAATAGTTAAGATTTATTTTTAAATTATTAATATGTACCACATGCAATTTACCTTTACTTATTTTTATAAGATTTCCTCAAATTTATATTGCTAATTATCATTACACATCCTAGTGCCCAAAATTATACCAAATCAAACTATTTTCATGAATTTTCAATTCAATAAGTATACATCGCACAGAGTAGTTGTAACTCACTTCAACATTAAGTGTAAAGCATATGATTAACTAAATTATATTAACCAAGGAACAATCTTATATAATGAAGCAAGAAATGGAAGAGATAAAAAAAGACAGAAGAAAAAGTAGAGTGAGCTAAGAGGGATAGACTTTAAATTGTTAATGCATTGTGCTAAGTTCGAGAATCTAGGTAAAATAAGTGAGGCATGTGAACCAAGCTTGCACCTCTCTGAATGACAGGCACCCATGCTGTCCTCATACTGGGACCAAAAGTCAGAGAAACTCATCGAATTAAATGCCTACATTTGCTTCCAAATGGTTGTGGTTTGCATCATAAAGATTTCTGAAAGTCCATCTGACAATGCATTGCAGGTATTCATGCATTAAACCTTTTGCCACGCCATGCTCTCCTTGCAATTAGTTCCCAGTGTCATTTTGCTAGATAAAATTGAAAGTGCTCCTGCTACTCGTATGAACACTTTACATAACTTTTAACAAGACAAGATCATAAAGGCTGCATATCTGACAATTTTTTTGGTAAAAACATGATTATAGGGACCCCAACTTGCAACATTAATGTGTTCCAGAAAATTCATTGTAAGCCAGCTGTTCAGTATTTGGAGCCAGTTATCACACAGAAATCTGTTACAATCAGAGATTCATTCCTGAGCCATAATATTCTACATTTAACATTGGTTATTTTTCCAAAGAATTTTTCCCAATATTTTAAAGTTCAGTTCTGTTCATTTACAATTAAAATTAAACATTGTTTAATTAATGTATACATGTTAGTTAACCCTTTGAGGTCTGTCCCATAGTTCTACAGCTTTGAAGCCAGGGTCCAAGCCATAGTTCTACGCCATGAGCTCAGCTCACTCAGATAAGCTGTGACGGTAAATCTGGGCCTAGTGCATAATGAGAAAAAAACTGAGACTGTGTTTTGGATTAAAACAGCGACTTTGCGGTGTATTTATGTTTTTTATGGTTGTATTCGTGGTTTCTTGGTCTCATTTGATAGAATGGAAGATTATTACAGAAATAGAGATGATTTTGATTGGCTTTAGTACTGAAAATGGCTTGAAACTGAGCTCAAAGTAGCCAAAATGTTTGATTTTTGCCAATGTTCAAGAGTAAACACATGACATCACGCGTCCAATACACGTCAGCTGGTGGGTCTAATGTGTGTTTAGGTATGGGCTGATATTAGACTTTTAGACTACATGATGAGGCTTCAATAAGTAACTTCACAACAGAGCTAGGTACGATGATTGGATAGACATATTTCTTAGACTATATAACAAACATTGTACCATAAAAACGAAACAGATTATGAATAAAAGGCTAGGTGGCCCATGGCTAACTAACAGCATACTAAGATCCATTGATAAGAAACATCAATATGAAAAATAATATAGACAGGGCTTAATAAACAAAGATATTATTAAACACTACACATCAGTCCTCGTCAAACTAATAAGAAAGGCTAAGCAATTGTACTATTAAAATAGATTCACCGAAACAAGAGGAGATATAAAAAAGACTTGGAAGACACTCTCTCAGATTCTGGGCACCCACAAACTGAAAAAACTAGGGATATTGTCCTAACTAAACAAAATGAAACACAACTACAGCCACAGATGTAAACAACTACAGGCCAATATCAAACTTACTGTTGTTATCCAGAATCTTCAAGAAACCTGTGCACAAGAGATTATATTCCTTTATAACAGTGCAAAGCATCCTCAACTCCTGCCAATTTGGCCTCAGGAAAAGCAAAAGCACAAACAACACAATTGTAAAAATGCTAGACCTGCTTTACACAGCACTTGAAAAAATAAATATCCACTAGGACTCCTTATCAACCTAAGGAAAGCTTTTGATACAGTAGACCACAGCATCCTACTCCCCAAACTTGATCATTACGGTATATGAGGCCCCGCACTTGCATACATATATCAAATCCTACCTTACTAACAGGCATCAATTGTCTCTATTAAGGGCACAACCTCATCAGCAAAACCACTGGTTATTGGAGTACTACAGGGAAGTGTCCTTGGCTCCCCTGTTCTTCCTCTTATACATCAACGATCTTCCAAACGTATCACAACAACTTAGACCTATTCTCTTTGTTGACGACACGACTTGATCATCTCCCACCCTAATCTTGCCTCACTCAACACTACTGTTAACGAAGAGCGAGTAAAAATATCAACCTTGATGACTGCTAATAAACTTACACTTAATATTAACAAAACCTTCTATATTATGTTTGGAAACAGAACAGGAGTTGCCCAGCAGAACATAACGATTGACAACACTCTTATTGCTAAACATAATGAGGGCAAATTCCTGGGCCTGCACCTTGACAGCAACCTGAAATTCAACACCCTTATCCAACATATAACAAAAAAAGTATCCAAAACAGTTGGGATCCTCTCCAAGATACGTTACTACGATCCACAATCAGCACTACTCACACTATACTATTCACTCATCTATCCCTACCTCACCTATGCTATTTGTGCCTGGGGATCAACAGCAGCAACTCACCTAAAGCCAATAATAACCCAACAAAAAGCCACAGTGTTATGGGGTTATAGGACCCAACATGTATTGATGTAATTAAGTAACATGAATACCTAATTATATTGAATTAATCAGAATTACTGCTTAAATGTCATGAAAGGCAGGCCACTCTTTTAGACTAGAAGAAGCTGAGTTAAATCTGATTTTCTCAATAAAATAAGTTATAAAAACACACATTTAAATAAGTAGATTATAAAGTTGCATGTCTCATTGTAAGTAAATAAGATGTATGAAAACAAATTATTGTGGGTACATGTGTAGTGTGTGCAAAAGCGACAGATTTTGTTTGTTTTGTTGGGTATATGGGGGGTAGCCTGGCTGGCTCCTCTCTCTTCCCAAGATGGCTGCAGGAAGCTAGTACTGGTGGATCTCTTTTATCTAATATTTGTTTCTGGGCAGAATGGTGTGCCAGAGGTAAGAGGGATATGGTTTAAATTAAAGCAGCCAGCATAACCTATGAGTTATAGTGTGTCAAGACACTGAGGGTAGGAGTGATGTTAGAGAAAATGGGGTGTTAAGTGTGGAGGTGGACCATGCCATGTGGTTTGGGGATGCTAGTCACATGTGACTGCTATGGGTCATGTTATGAATAAGATCTGACTATTGTAAATATATATATAAATAGTGTATCTCTGAATATAAGACTATTTTTCTAATAGTGGTTTAAATAACCTTTTGAGAGGACCAGTAGGTTTTCAGATGCAGCAGCTATTCATGAATGTATTACCCTAGACTATAAGACCTTTAAGTAAAGTTAACCTCCCACACTAGTACAGTGGTCCCTCGGTTTTTGCCGAAAATTCGTTCCAGAATGCTGCTCAAGTGCCATTACCGAACGAATTTACTTCCTTAAGAAGTAATGTCACGTAGGTTAGTCTATTTCAGACCCCCAAAAATACACTTGCAACAGCACTTACGAAAATACACTTACATAAATGTTTGAGTTTGGAGATGCCCGAAAACCGAGGGACCACTGTACATGTAGGAGAACCTTGATGATAAAGTAAGGGAAAATAACATAACACACAGTAAGAATTATCACGCAATCAAATGCTAGACAACACCCCCCTCCCCACTCTTCAAAGACCTAAACTTACTGTACAGAACATCCACACTTACTACTGTGCAACCTACATTTACAGAACCATAAATTCTAATATTAACCCTGAACTAAAACACTTTCTTGATAGCTGCAACAGGACCCATCGACACAATACCAGAAACAAAAATCTCTATGATATTCCTCGTGTCTGGCTAAATCTCTACAAAAATTTGATGTACATAAAAGGGCCTAAAATCTGGAACTCCCTGCCTGAAAACTTCAGAACCGCATTTCAAAACTATCGTTAAAAAACATCTCCCTAACACACCCCATCATCAGCTAACTAAATGAAAACCACCTAATTCTCTTTTTTGTATCATGAACACATCCAAAACAAAATAAAATAGACTTACTATAGTTATCTGTAATTCTCCCTAACTTACACTTACACTCACCCAAATGACTGTAAACAAAATTCCTAATATAGCTTATTGCCTAATAAATCTTAAGTTAGTCCTAAGTTTGCCTAAGATACTCTCCCAATATAGGAGCTTTAATAGAAACAGTGTAGCATGCCAAGACAAAACCATTCCCATTACTAAATTTACTAATTGTAATATTGTTATATGTTTTGTACTACTTCATTATTATAAATCTAATCAATCACTTCAGTTACCTAACTTTTATGTCAGTATGCAATAATGTATATTAAAATGTACTGCTCCATAACCTGTGTCAAAATAGAGTAAGAATTAGTATTAGTCTGCCCGAAATGCCTAGGCATGCTAGTGGCCTTCTTTGTAATGAATATTTTATAACATGTAAACCACACGTTGTAAGCTTTGCAAGGAAATAAACATTTTCCTTTTCATTTATACAATTATTACAATAATTCATAACAGTAAATCTTTCATTTTTTTGAATGAATACAAAATCAAAATGGAATTCACATGTAAAGCCTGGGAACATAACTAATGAATAGAGGAAATGTTATTTTAGTGCAAGGAATGCCTGCACTGTTTATTCTGGACCCTATTTTGAAATTGAAATATTTTGAAATTTGTGTGAAATTGGCCAAATTACCAATTTCTGATCACTTTATTTAGTAGTTGAAATAGTTGACTGAACAATTTCTTGTACTCAATCGATAAAATGGAAGACATACTAGTGAAATTGCTAAGAATTTGGTCAACTGGACCAATGTAATTGCCCTAAAATAGGACTCAAAGTGGGCAAAATCGCCAATGCATAAATATCACTGACACAGCAAAGTTCGTGAAAGCGTAATTTTGTAAGTTTTCCATCAAATTTTGTACTTTTTATTTTATTACCTTCAGAAAATGATTCTCTACCATTTTATAAGAAAAAATAACAATTTTTTTTTTTTAAATTCTTGGACACTGCAGACAAGTTTCAGATCAGGGTCTGGACAATACGTAAAAGGGTAAAGTTATTATGTATATTATATATACAGCCTCTCCTCACTTACGACGGAGATAGGGGCCTAAGACCCCGGTAACGATTTCGTCGCTAGGAATGACCCCTTACTGACACTTCAAAAGTGTCACCTCCCCTCCCTCTCTCTGTATAGCCCCCAGCCCCACACACCCTCCGATACCTCTCCATATGTGTCAGTTTTTAGTAATTTGGGAGTCTTTATCATGTCTGTCTGTCTGAATGACTTACGGACTTGACTGAATGCCTTGACTGAATGACTTGACTGAATGAATGACTTGACTGAATGAATGACTTACTGAAAAAGAGTGTATGTTTAGCACATAGGGCATAACATTTCTGTAATGGTTGCGGTCACTTTTTTTTATGGTGTTGTGACAAGTGTCAGATAACTGATGACAGTCAGTGACATTTGATAAATTGCACTGCTGCAGGGAACCCTCCCTTGTGTCATGTTTATTATTATGAAATAGTATGACATTTAACCCTTTGACTGTCGCAACCCCCAATCCTGAGTGCTCTCCTGTTGTCGCAAAATATTCAAAAAAAAAAAAATTATTTTTTCTTATAAAAATGTTAAGATTATTTTTCTGTTTTTATCCTAATTTTTTTTTTTTTTTTTGGCGATCAATACTTACTGAGATATGGAGGCGTAAATTTGGCAGAAAATGAGCCGCGTATGGCAATAGCGGCGCATGCCGCTCACTGGTACACTTATATTTACTCCCATTCGAAGGTTTCTTGTATTTTCCAATATATTTTTTTCAAAGTAACTTATGTGGCCTGTGAGACCAAAGTAAGGTGCTGTGTACATATATACACTCGTTGTATGCAACACAATAACTGCACAAACATTATTATCATTATATTGTTTACAGAACTTGTTTACACAAACCAACAATGCAAAAATTTTTATTACTATTGTTCTATAATATATATACACATATATAATGACTGGACACTTTCCATTAATTTCCCTTAGCACTTGAAGGTAGGTAGGTGTGTGTGTGTGTGTGTGTGTGTGTGTGTGTGTGTGTGTGTGTGTGTGTGTGTGTGTGTGTTAGTTACCATTTTTTGTCCTAGGCACATGTCAATTAGACACTAGGCCTGTTGTATATATGTGTGTGTGTATGTGTATGTAAGGAAACACTTAAATGTTTCTGCCCCACGGGATTGAACCCAGCCCCTCCGTCGTCAAGCAAGAGCTTTACCCACTAGGCCACCGGGCGTTGTGTGTGTGTGTGTGTTAGTTAGTTACCATTTTGTCCTAGGCACATGTCAATTAGACACTAGGCCTGTTGTATGTATGTGTGTGTGTGTGTGTGTGTAAGGAAACACTTCGAAATGTTTCTGCCCCACCGGAATTGAACCCGGCCCCTCCGTGCGTGAAGCAGAGCTTTACCCACTGGGCCACCGTGTGTGGTGTGTGTGTGTGTGTGTGTGTGTGTGTGTGTGTGTGTGTGGTGTGTGTGTGTGTGTGTGTGTGGTGTGTGTGTGTGTGTGTGTGTGTGTGTGTGTGTGTGTGTGTGTGTGTGTGTGTGTGTGTGTGTGTGTGTGTGTGTGGTGTTGGTGTTTGTGTGGTGGTGTGTGTGGTGTGTGTGTGTGTGTGTGTTTGTGGGGGGTGTGTGTGTGTGTGTGTGTGTGTGTGTGTGTGTGTGTGTGTGTGTGTGTGTGTGTGTGTGTGTGTGTGTGTGTGTGTGTGTGTGTGTGTGTGTGTGTGTGTGTGTGTGTGTGTGTGTGTGTGTGTGTGTGTGTGTGTGTGTGTGTGTGTTGTGTTAGTTAGTTACCATTTTGTCCTAGGCACATGTCGATTAGACACTAGGCCTGTTGTATGTATGTGTGCGTGTGTGTGTGTGTAAGGAAACACTTCGAAATGTTTCCGCCCGTCGAATAGAACCCGGGCCCTCCGTGCGTGAAGCGGAGCTTTACCACCAGACCACCGGGCTGTAGTGTGTGTGTGTGTGTGTGTGTGTGTGTGTGTGTGTGTGTGTGACTCACCTAGTTGTACTCACCTAGTTGTGGTTGCAGGGGTCGAGTCAAAGCTCCTGGCCCCGCCTCTTCACTGGCCGCTACTGGGTCACTCTCCCTGCGCCATGAGCTTTATCATACCTCTGCTTAAAGCTATGTATAGAGCCTGCCTCCACTACATCGCTTCCTAAACTATTCCACTTCCCGACAACTCTGTGACTGAAGAAATACTTCCTAACATCTCTGTGATTCATCTGAGTCTTCAACTTCCATCTGTGTCCCCTTGTTGTTGTGTCCCATCTCTGGAACATTCTGTCTCTGTCCACTTTGTCAATTCCTCTCAGTATCTTATATGTTGTTATCATGTCTCCCCTATCTCTCCTGTCCTCCAGTGTCGTCAGGTCGATTTCCCTTAACCTCCTCGTAGGACATACCCCTTAGCTCCGGGACTAGTCTTGTTGCAAACCTTTGCACTTTCTCGAGCTTCTTCACATGCTTGGCTAGGTGTGGGTTCCAAACTGGTGCTGCATACTCCAATATGGGCCTAACGTACACAGTGTACAGGGTCCTGAACGATTCTTTATTAAGATGTCGGAATGCTGTTCTTAGGTTTGCTAGGCGCCCATATGCTGCAGCAGTTATTTGGTTGATGTGCGCCTCAGGAGATGTGTCTGGTGTTATACTCACCCCAAGATCTTTTTCCTTGATTGAGGTTTGCAGTCTCTGGCCCCCTAGGCTGTACTCCGTCTGCGGTCTTCTTTGCCCTTCCCCAATCTTCATGACTTTGCACTTGGTGGGGTTGAACTCCAGGAGCCAGTTGCTGGACCAGGCTTGCAGGCTGTCCAGATCCCTTTGTAGTTCTGCCTGGTCCTCGTCCGATTGAATTCTTCTCATCAACTTCACATCATCTGCAAACAGGGACACTCGGAGTCTATTCCTTCCGTCATGTCGTTCACAAATACCAGAAACAGCACTGGTCCCAGGACTGACCCCTGTGGAACCCCGCTCGTCACCGGCGCCCACTCTGACACCTCGCCACGTACCATGACTCGCTGCTGTCTCCCTGACAGGTATTCCCTGATCCAATGTAGTGCCTTCCCTGTTACCCCTGCCTGGTCCTCCAGCTTCTGCACTAATCTCTTGTGTGGAACTGTGTCAAACGCCTTCTTACAATCCAAGAATATGCAATCTACCCACCCTCTCTCTCTTGCCTTATCGCTGTCACCCTGTCGTAGAACTCCAGTAGGTTTGTGACACAGGATTTCCCGTCCCTGAAACCGTGTTGGCCGTCGTTGATAAGCTCATTCCTTTCTAGGTGCTCAACCACCCTTCTCCTGACTATCTTCTCCATGACCTTGCATACAATACATGTCAGTGACACTGGTCTGTAGTTTAGTGCTACGTTCCTGTCTCCTTTTTTAAAAATTGGAACTACATTTGCTGTCTTCCAAACCTCAGGTAGTTGCCCTGTTTCGATAGATGTGTTGAAGATCGTTGTTAGGGGTACACATAGCTCCTCTGCTCCCTCTCTCAGGACCCATGGAGAGATGTTATCTGGCCCCATCGCCTTTGAAGTATCTAGCTCGCTTAGTAGCCTCTTCACTTCCTCCTCATTTGTGTGTATTGTGTCCAGCACTTGATGGTGTACCCTACCTCTCCTCCTTTCTGGAGGCCCTTCTATCTCCTCTGTGAACACCTCTTTGAATCTCATGTTGAGCTCCTCACACACTTCCCGGTCATTTCTTGTGACCTCCCTCCTACCTTCCTCAGCCTGATCACCTGGTCCTTGACTGTTGTTCTCCTCCTGATGTGGCTGTACAGCAGCTTTGGGTCAGATTTGGCTTTTGCTGCTATGTCATTCTCGTACTGTCTTTGGGCCTCCCTTCTGATCTGTGCATATTCATTTCTGGCTCTACGACTGCTCTCCTTATTCTCCGGGGTTCTTTGCCTTCTGTACCTCTTCCATTCCCTTGCACACTTGGTTTTGGCTTCCCTGCACCTTTGGGTGAACCATGGGCTCATCCTGTCTTTTGCTTCTCCTGTTACCCTTGGGTATAAACCTCTCCTCAGCTTCCTTGCAAATTGTTGTCATATATTCCATCATCTCGTCTACTGACTTCCCTGCCATCTCTCTGTCCCACTGAACTCTGTGCAGGAAGTTCCTCATGCCCACATAGTCACCTTTCTTGTAGTTTGGCTTCATTTGTGCAGCCCTTCCTGCTTCCCCCTCCACTTGTAACTCTACTATGTATTCGAAACTTAGAACCATATGATCACTGGCCCCAAGGGGCTTTCATGTGTGATGTCCTCAATATCTGCACTACTCAGGGTGAATACTAGGTCCAGTCTCGCTGGTTCGTCATTTCCTCTCTCTCTGGTAGTGTCCCTTACGTGTTGGTACATGAGATTTTCCAGTACCACCTCCAGCATCTTAGCCCTCCACGTTTCTTGGCCCCATGTGGCTCCAAGTTCTCCCAATCAATTTCCTTATGGTTGAAGTCACCCATGATCAGTAGCTTCGCCCTGCTCGCGCGAGCCCTTCTGGCCACTTCTGCCAGAGTGTCAATCATCGCTCTGTTACTCTCATCATACTCTTGCCTTGGCCTCCTGCTGTTCTGTGGTGGGTTATACATCACTGCAATTACCACCTTGGGACCTCCAGACTGTAGCATCCCTACTATGTAATCCCCAGCTTCTCCTCCGTCTCCTCTCTCCATCTCGTCAAAATCCCATCGGTTTTTGATCAGCAGTGCCACTCCTCCACCCCCTCTGTTCCCTCTGTCTTTCCTCAGGATCTGGTATCCCATTGGAAAGATGGCATCTGTTATCATACCTGTGAGCTTGGTTTCTGTGAGAGCTATTATGTCCGGTGATGTTGTGTGTGTGTGTGTGTGTGTGTGTGTGTGTGTGTGTGTGTGTGTGTGTGTGTGTGTGTGTGTGTGTGTGTGTGGTGTGTGGTGTGTGGTGTGTGGTGTGTGGTGTGTGTGTGTGTGTGTGTGTGTGTGTGTGTGTGTGTGTGTGTGTGTGTACTCACCTAGTTGTGGTTGCAGGGGTCGAGTCAAAGCTCCTGGCCCCGCCTCTTCACTGGCCGCTACTGGGTCACTCTCCCTGCGCCATGAGCTTTATCATACCTCTGCTTAAAGCTATGTATAGAGCCTGCCTCCACTACATCGCTTCCTAAACTATTCCACTTCCCGACAACTCTGTGACTGAAGAAATACTTCCTAACATCTCTGTGATTCATCTGAGTCTTCAACTTCCATCTGTGTCCCTTGTTGTTGTGTCCCATCTCTGGAACATTCTGTCTCTGTCCACTTTGTCAATTCCTCTCAGTATCTTATATGTTGTTATCATGTCTCCCCTGTCTCTCCTGTCCTCCAGTGTCGTCAGGTCGATTTCCCTTAACCTCCCTCGTAGGACATACCCCTTAGCTCCGGGACTAGTCTTGTTGCAAACCTTTGCACTTTCTCGAGCTTCTTCACATGCTTGGCTAGGTGTGGGTTCCAAACTGGTGCTGCATACTCCAATATGGGCCTAACGTACACAGTGTACAGGGTCCTGAACGATTCTTTATTAAGATGTCGGAATGCTGTTCTTAGGTTTGCTAGGCGCCCATATGCTGCAGCAGTTATTTGGTTGATGTGCGCCTCAGGAGATGTGCCTGGTGTTATACTCACCCCAAGATCTTTTCCTTGATTGAGGTTTGCAGTCTCTGGCCCCCTAGGCTGTACTCCGTCTGCGGTCTTCTTTGCCCTTCCCCAATCTTCATGACTTTGCACTTGGTGGGGTTGAACTCCAGGAGCCAGTTGCTGGACCAGGCTTGCAGCCTGTCCAGATCCCTTTGTAGTTCTGCCTGGTCCTCGTCCGATTGAATTCTTCTCATCAACTTCACATCATCTGCAAACAGGGACACTTCGGAGTCTATTCCTTCCGTCATGTCGTTCACAAATACCAGCAACAGCACTGGTCCCAGGACTGACCCCTGTGGAACCCCGCTCGTCACTGGCGCCCTCCGACACCTCGCCACGTACCATGACTCGCTGCTGTCTTCCTGACAGGTATTCCCTGATCCAATGTAGTGCCTTCCCTGTTACCCCTGCCTGGTCCTCCAGCTTCTGCACTAATCTCTTGTGTGGAACTGTGTCAAACGCCTTCTTACAATCCAAGAATATGCAATCTACCCACCCCTCTCTCTCTTGCCTTATTGCTGTCACCCTGTCGTAGGTGTGTGTGTGTGTGTGTGTGTGTGTGTGTGTGGGGACATCTAAATTTGCTGAGTGAGGGTAAGGCAGCTGTCAAAATGACATATTATACCATTACTCACCACCCTAACTGCTATCAACCTGTCAACACAAAAGGGGACCCATGTCTTCTTCCCCACAACCTCCTTCCTAGCTTCCTTTCTTCCTTTCTTACTTATTTCCTTCCTTCCTTCCTCTCATCTCTTCCTTCCTGCCTTCCTATCTTCCTTCATTCCTTCCTTTTTTTCTTCCTTCCTTTCTTATTTCTTTTGTTCCTTCCTTCCTCTCATCTCTCCTTCCTTTCTTCTTTCCTTCCTTCCTCTCATCTCTTCTTTCCTTCCTTTCATCTCTTCTTTCCTTCCTTCCTTCCTCTCATCTCTTCTTTCCTTCCTCTCATCTCTTCCTTCCTTTCTTTTTTTCTTCCTTCCTTCCTTCTGGTATCCTGGGCATTGCTTTCGGTCACAAACTCCTCAAAACCATGAAATTCATCTTCAGAGACACTTCCATCTGTGTTAGAGCTATCACTGGGGAAGAGAAGAATCCCAGATTCGTTGGGGAGTCAGGTATTTCTTACCGCTAGGCATGCTGAACATGGACTACTGAAATGGCTTTTCCACAATGCACCACTGGCTGCCCGATTTTTTATGCTGCACACTGACCACACAGACCCATTCTCTCACAATTGGGCCTACTAGCTTTCTCCCACTTGATTTGAGGCCGCTAGAATTTATGCGTATTAATACGTCCAAAACAGTGGCTCGTAAACGTATATATACGACCGAAACAGTCAAAGGGTTAAAGTGCCCCAGAGCAATTATTATTATTACCATCTTGGAGACTTAATTAAAAGCTAGTATACTGAGTGTCTGTAAGGAGGAGATTGAGATGCTTGACGCAGATACACTGCGCTGCCGTTACGTGGCCCAAATTTTCATATGGCATACAATAATTTTTTTTTAATTCGTTGGAGGCCCGTCGTAACTCCGAGTTGTCGGTAAGCGAGTACGTTGGTAAGTGAGGAGAGGCTGTACTATTTTTGTGTCATCTAAGGGTAGTTGTGATAAACTTATTGCTGACATCAGAACAAATAAAATTCATTGAAGAGTCAGAGGATGAAGATCGCCTTCTTCTGACTTCCTACAATATACAGTGGTACCTGAGTTACCGGGGCTTAATTCGTTTTCCCGACAGCTATTCAAGTGCCCCATACTGAAGGAATTTTTTTCCCCTAAGAAATAATGAAAATTAGATTAATCCATTTCAAACCCCCCGAAATACACTTACAAAAAAACAAAAATACATTTCATAATTGTTCGAGTTGGGAATTAAAAGTAGAGATACCACTGTATACTACTCACCACTCTTTATAAGCTAAAGGGCCCTATTTATTTTAAGGTGAGTAATGAGTGTAGTGTATGTGCATTGTATTTTTTTTTGTTTTGGGGGGGTTTATTTTACAGAATTTTTTCTTTATGGGTAGCCTGG
>WNWK01043550.1:0-15450 GCA_009830355.1 Cherax destructor
TTCTTGGTATATGTAAACAACATGACGGATGGGATAGACTCAGAAGTGTCTCTGTTCGCAGATGATGTGAAATTAATGAGGAGAATCACATCGGAAGAGGACCAAGCAGGACTTCAAACAGACCTGGACAAGCTTTACATCTGGTCTAGCAACTGGCTTCTTGAATTCAATCCCACCAAATGCAAAGTCATGAAGATCGGAGAAGGACAGAGAAGACCGCTGACAGAGTACAGGCTAGGTGGACAAGGGCTACAAACCTCGGCAAAGGAGAAAGACCTTGGGGTGAGTATAACGCCAAGTACGTCTCCGGAGGCACACATCAACCAGATAACTGCGGCAGCATATGGGCGACTGGCAAACCTAAGATTAGCGTTCCGTTACCTAAACAAGGAATCGTTCAAGACACTGTACACCGTGTACGTCAGGCCCATACTAGAATATGCAGCACCAGTCTGGAACCCACACCTGGTCAAGCACGTAAAGAAACTAGAGAAAGTGCAAGGTTTGCGACAAGGCTAGTTCCACAACTCAGGGTCTGTCCTATGAAGAAAGGTTGAGGGAAATAGGACTAACAACACTGGAGGAAAGAAGAGTCAGAGGAGACATGATAACGACATACAAAATACTGCGGGAATCGACAAGGTAGACAGGGACAGGATGTTCCAGAGAGGAACACAGAAACAAGGGGACACAACTGGAAGCTGAAGACTCAGATGAGTCAAAGGGATGTTAGGAAGCCTTTCTTCAGCCACAGAGTAGTCAGGAAGTGGAATAGTCTAGAGAAAGATATAGTGGAGGCAGGAACCATACATAGTTTTAAGACGAGGTATGATAAAGCTCATGGAGCAGGGAGAGCAGAGACCCAGTAGCGGACAGCGAAGAGGCGGGGCCAGGAGCTGAGTCTCGACCCCTGCAACCACAATTAGGTGAGTACAATTAGGTGAGTACACACACACACACACACACACACACACACACACACACACACACGCCCCGATGGCATGGTGGCTAGCGCTCTTGCTTCACGCACGGATGACACGAGAGATAGGGGGGACATGATAACGACTTATAAGATACTGAGAGGAATAGACAAGGTGGACAGAGACAGAATGTTCCAGAGATGGGACACAGCAACAAGGGGACACAGTTGGAAGTTGAAGACTCAGATGAATCACAGGGATGTTAGGAAGTATTTCTTCAGTCACAGAGTGGTCAGGAAGTGGAATAGTTTGGGAAGCGATGTAGTGGAGGCACGTTCCATACATAGTTTTAAGAAGAAGTATGATAAAGCTCATGGCGCAGGGAGAGTGACCCAGTAGCGGCCAGACAAGAGGCGGAGCCAGGAGCTGTGGTTCGACCCCTGCAACCACAACTAGGTGAGAACACGTGTGCAACAGTTAGGTGTCTTTCTTCCGAGACGTTTGGACTACACATTAGGCAGGTGTTAAGAGGCGTATCCGTTGCCTCGCCTAGCCCAGGGTTGAACCCAAGTCCTTTCAGTTGTAAGGCAAATGATGTACCTCTTGGCTCCCAGGTGGCATAACTTCCAGGTACCTATTTACTGCTAGGTGAACAGGAGCAGCAGGTGTTAGCATACTACTCGGTACCTATCAGAGTTGCCTTACTAAGAGGCTCTCGTAATTGTCCTGATCAATTTAAAAAGATGACATGGACGTATAAACAATGACATGGACGTATAAACAATGACATGGACGTATAAACAATGACATGGACGTATAAACAATGACATGGGCGTATAAACAATGACATGGACGTATAAACAATGACATGGACGTATAAACAATGACATGGACGTATAAACAATGACATGGACGTATAAACAATGACATGGACGTATAAACAATGACATGGACGTATAAACAATGACATGGACTATAAACAATGACATGGACGTATAAACAATGACATGGCGTATAAACAATGACATGGACGTATAAACAATGACATGGACGTATAAACAATGACATGGACGTATAAACAATGACATGGACGTATAAACAATGACATGGACGTATAAACAATGACATGGACGTATAAACAATGACATGGACGTATAAACAATAAACAATCTTTTAAGTGTGCCCTTGTCTTAAAATATCTCTTAAGTAAGTTGTTCTTGTTTTGAACAGTCTGTCAAGTAAATTATTCTTGCTTTGAACAGTCTATTAAATATTTTTTTTCTTATTTTGAACAATCTATTAAGTGTTCTTGTATTCCCATCCGCCTACTTGTTCAACCTTTTCCAAAATCTACGCAGCAATTATCCCCAGGAACAGACTCGTGGAACTCCGTGTTCATCAAGAACTCCAAGAAGCCCCTGTCACGTGCCTTAAATATTCTAAAGAGAGGGAGCATGGAGACAGGGGTCGTCCCGCAGTTACTAAAAACAACAGACATAGCCCACTCCACAAAGGTGGCAGTAAAGCAATTGCAAGGAATTACAGACTGATAGCACTAACCACCCATATAAAAATCTTTGGTTTAAAAACTGCGTTGTATGGCCCTTGTAGGTTTAGAAAACGTTTCGGTTTTAAGATCTTGATCACTTCTAACATACAGAGGCTTATGTTTATGTAGGTTTGCCAGGATGGGTCACATGGCCCGGGTCTTGCCAGGATGGGTCACATGGCCCGGGTCTTGCCAGGATGGGTCACAGGGGCCGGGTCTTGCCAGGATGGGTCACATGGGCCGGGTCTTGCCAGGATGGGTCACATGCCCCGGGTCTTGCCAGGATGGGTCACATGCCCCGGTCTTGCCAGGATGGGTCACATGGCTCGGGTCTTGCCAGGATGGGTCACATGACCTATGTCTTGCCAGGATGGGTCACATGGGCCGGGTCTTGCCAGGATGGGTCACATGGGCCGGGTCTTGCCAGGATGGGTCACATGCCCCGGGTCTTGCCAGGATGGGTCACATGCCGGGTCTTGCCAGGATGGGTCACATGGGCGGGGTCTTGCCAGGATGGGTCACATGGGCCGAGTCTTGCAAGGATGGGTCACATGCCCCGGGTCTTGCCAGGATGGGTCACATGGGCCGGGTCTTGCCAGGATGGGTCACATGCCCCGGGTCTTGCCAGGATGGGTCACATGACCCGGGTCTTGCCAGGATGGGTCACATGGCCCGGGTCTTGCCAGGATGGGTCACATAACCTGGGTCTTGCCAGGATGGGTAACATGCCCCGGGTCTTGCCAGGATAGGTCACATGACCCGGGTCTTGCCAGGATGGGTCACATGGCCCGGGTCTTGCCAGGATGGGTCACATGACCGGGTCTTGCCAGGATGGGTAACATGCCCGGGTCTTGCCAGGATGGTCACATGCCCGGGTCTTGCCAGATGGGTCACATGCCCGGGTCTTGCCAGGATGGGTCACATGCCGGGTCTTGCCAGGATGGGTCACATGGGCCGGGTCTTGCCAGGATGGGTCACATGCCCGGTCTTGCCAGAATGGGTCACATGCCCGGGTCTTGCCAGGATGGGTCCATGGGCCGGGTCTTGCCAGGATGGGTCACATGCCCGGGTCTTGCCAGGATGGGTCACAGGGCCGGTCTTGCCAGGATGGGTCACATGCCCGGGTCTTGCCAGGATGGTTCGGCCCGGGACTTGCCAGGATGGGTCACATGCCCGGGTCTTGCCAGGATGGGTCACATGCCCGGGTCTTGCCAGGATGGGTCACTGGGCCGGGCTGCAGGTGGGCCTGCCGGGTCTTGCCAGGATGGGTCACATGCCCGGGTCTTGCCAGGATGGGTCATGCCGGGTCTTGCCAGGATGGGTCACATGGCCCGGGTTTGCCAGGATGGGTCACATGCCGGGTCTTCCAGGATGGGTCACATGCCCGGGTCTTGCCAGGAGGGGTCTTGCCGGGTCTGCCCAGGATGGGTCACATGCCCGGGTCTTGCCAGGATGGGTCACATGGGCCGGGTCTTGCCAGGATGGGTCACATGCCCGGGTTCAGGTGGTCCAGGGCCAGGATGGGTCACATGCGGTCTGAGGATGGGCCAGGGCCGGGTCTTCCAGGATGGGTCACATGCCCGGGTCTTGCCATGGATCGGGTCCATGGGCTCCGTTGCCAGGATGGCACATGGGCCGGGTCTTCCAGGTGGGTCACATGCCGGTCTGCCAGGAGGGACTGGGGGCTGCGATGGCACATGCCCGGGTTTGCCAGGATGGGTCACTGCCGGTCTTGCCAGGTGGGTCACATGGCCGGGTCTTGCCAGGATGGTCACATGACCCGGTCTCATGGGTCGGGTTCCAGGATGGGTCACATGCGGTCTTGCCAGGATGGTCCGGGCCGGGTCTTCAGATGGGTCATGCCGGTCTTGAGGAGGGTCCATGCCGGGTTCAGGATGGCCGCCGGGCTCAATGGGTACAGCGGTCCAGGATGGGTCACATGCCGGGTCTGCCAGGTGGTCACATCGGCTTCCAGGTGGCATGCCGGGTTCAGATGGGTTATCCGGGTCTTGCCAGATCACAGCCGGGTCTTGCCAGATGGGATCCGCTTGCCAGGATGGCTCCGGTTGCGTGGACATGGGGTTCCAGATGGGTCAATGGGTCCAGGATGGGTCACATGGCGGGTCTTGCCAGATGGTCACGCGGGTCTTCCAGATGGGTCCATGGGCCGGGCTTCCAGGATGGGTCATGCGGGTCTTGCAGATGGGTCACATGGGGTCTCCAGGATGGGTCACTGCCGGCGCCAGATGTCACATGCCGGCTGATGGGTCACAGCCGTTGCCAGGATGGGTCACATGCTCTTGCAGGATGGTCCTGCCGGTCTCAGATGGGTCATGCGTTTCAGGATGGTCACATGCCGGTTTCCAGATGGGTCAATGCGGGTCTGCCAGGATGGTCACAGCCGGTCTTGCCAGATGGGTCACGGGCTCAGTATCGGTCTAGTGGTCATGCGTCTTGCCGTCCTGGTCCAGGATGGGTCACATGCCCGGGTCTTGCCAGGATGGGTCACATGGCCCGGGTCTTGCCAGGATGGGTCACATGGCCGGGTCTTGCCAGATGGGTACATGACCCGGGTCTTGCCAGGATGGGTCACATGGGCCGGGTCTTGCCAGGATGGGTCACATGGCCCGGTCTTGCAGGATGGGTCACATGGCCGGGTCTTGCCAGGATGGGTCACATGCCCCGGGTCTTGCCAGGATGGGTCACATGGCCGGGTCTTGCCAGGATGGGTCACATGGCCGGGTCTTGCCAGGATGGGTCACATGGCCCGGGTCTTGCCAGGATGGGTCACATGGCCCGGGTCTTGCCAGGATGGGTCACATGCCCGGGTCTTGCCAGGATGGGTCACATGACCCGGGTCTTGCCAGGATGGGTCACATGGCCGGGTCTTGCCAGGATGGGTCACATGGCCGGGTCTTGCCAGGATGGGTCACATGGCCGGGTCTTGCCAGGATAGGGTCACATGCCCGGGTCTTGCCAGGATGGGTCACATGGCCCGGTCTTGCCAGGATGGGTCACATGACCCGGGTCTTGCCAGGATGGGTCACATGGCCGGGTCTTGCCAGGATGGGTCACATGGGCCGGGTCTTGCCAGGATGGGTCACATGCCCCGGGTCTTGCCAGGATGGGTCACATGGCCCGGGTCTTGCCAGGATGGGTCACATGGCCCGGGTCTTGCCAGGATGGGTCACATGACCCGGGTCTTGCCAGGATGGGTCACATGGGCCGGGTCTTGCCAGGATGGGTCACATGACCCGGGTCTTGCCAGGATGGGTCACATGGGCCGGGTCTTCCCAGGATGGGTCACATGCCCCGGGTCTTGCCAGGATGGGTCACATGGGCCGGGTCTTGCCAGGATGGGTCACATGGGCCGGGTCTTGCCAGGATGGGTCACATGGGCCGGGTCTTCCCAGGATGGGTCACATGCCCCGGGTCTTGCCAGGATGGGTCACATGGGCCGGGTCTTGCCAGGATGGGTCACAGGGGCCGGGTCTTCCCAGGATGGGTCACAGGGGCCGGGTCTTGCCAGTTAAGCCATTCCTGGCACTCATGCCGCAGCCTGAGTGCCACAATGACTCAGAAGATTCTCTGGAGATTCTCATAAAATCAGAGTTTAAAAACAGAGTATATATAGGTGAGGTGTGAGTTACATAGTCACCTGAAGAATGTCGTATCGGGATAAGGACAGGTAGTGTGATCATGTAACTCCTGACTCACCTAGTTGCGGTTGCAGGGGTCGATTCACAGCCCCTGGCCCCGCCTCTTCACTAGCCGCTACTAGGTCACTTTTTCCTCCATGAGCTCTATCATACCTCTTCTTAAAGCTATGTATAGATCCTGCCACCACTACATCACTTGCCAAACTATTCCACTTCCTGACCACTCTGTGACTGAAGAAATACTTCCTAACATCCCTGTGATTCATCTGAGTCTTCAACTTCCAACTGTTGTTAGGCAGGTGGTGCTTTACCTGGTTCAGTATCATGTATGTTAAGCCATATGTCTTCCTGTTAACCTTTTATTTTTATAGTTCCTTGATAATGTGAGAAGTCACGAAAGCGCTTGGAATTTCACTGTTTTTTCAGTGGTTGTTGTGCATATTGTGATGTCACCTGTTTACTGTGATCTTATTGCATATACCTCTGTGTGTCCATGCATTGTTTTCAACAGCTTGACAAAGCTCCTGGAGAGCGAAACGTTGCCACAATAAAATGTCACATTAGCTACACTCGTGACCTTTTACTTAACCTATTGTGGGTAATTCTACCAACAATAATACATGAGCCAGTAGGTCTGCGGCAGTGCTCCTCCTTTGTTATGTTCTTACGTTCTAACTTGTGCCTCCGCAGACAGAAATGTCTGACTCTGACTCTGGTGGAGGGTCACACATATGGTAGAGAGGTCACACACATAGGTCACACATATAGTAGAGGTCACACACATAGGTCACACATATGGTAGAGAGGTCACACAGATGGTAGAGGGAAGGTGCGAAGGGTACTCGTTCGGATTACTGGATTACTATCACGATTTACAGCGGATTTTACGAACGGTGAGATGACCTGGGGATTACTAGAATCCCCAGGTGTGATGCGAGGAGTGTGCTCTGCACACACACAAGAGCTGTGACTTGGGGCAGGAGCTGTGAATCGACCCTGCAACCACAACTAGGTGATTACAGGTAGGAAGATTGAAGGTTATATACTGGCGCCAGGTGAGGGAGTGTCAGCAGACTGAGGTACAGTCACTGGTGTCAGGTGAGGAGTGTCAGCAGACTGAGGTACAGTCACTGGTGTCAGGTGAGGGGGTGTCAGCAGACTGAGGTACAGTCACTGGTGTCAGGTGAGGAGTGTGCAGCAGACTGAGGTACAGTCACTGGTGTCAGGTGAGGGAGTCAGCAGACTGAGGTACAGTCACTGGTGTCAGGTGAGGGAGTTACAGCAGACTGAGGTACAGTCACTGGTGTCAGGTGAGGGAGTTACAGCAGACTGAGGTACAGTCACTGGTGTCAGGTGAGGTAGTTGCAGCAGACTGAGGTACAGTCACTGGTGTCAGGTGAGGGAGTTACAGCAGACTGAGGTACAGTCACTGGTGTCAGGTGAGGAGTTACAGCAGACTGAGGTACAGTCACTGGTGTCAGGTGAGGTAGTTGCAGCAGACTGAGGTACAGTCACTGGTGTCAGGTGAGAGAGTTACAGCAGACTGAGGTACAGTCACTGGCGTCAGGTGAGAGAGTTACAGCAGACTGAGGTACAGTCACTGGTGTCAGGTGAGGGAGTTACAGCAGACTGAGGTACAGTCACTGGCGTCAGGTGAGGGAGTTACAGCAGATTGAGGTACAGTCACTGGTGTCAGGTGAGGTAGTTGCAGCAGACTGAGGTACAGTAACTGGTGTCAGGTGAGGGAGTTACAGCAGACTGAGGTACAGTCACTGGTGTCAGGTGAGAGTTCAGCAGACTGAGGTACAGTCACTGGTGTCAGGTGAGGAGTTCAGCAGACTGAGGACAGTCACTGGTGTCAGGTGAGGAGTTACAGCAGACTGAGGTACAGTCACTGGTGTCAGGTGAGGGAGTTACAGCAGACTGAGGTACAGTCACTGGTGTCAGGTGAGGTAGTTGCAGCAGACTGAGGTACAGTCACTGGTGTCAGGTGAGGAGTTGCAGCAGACTGAGGTACAGTCACTGGTGTCAGGTGAGGGAGTTGCAGCAGACTGAGGTACAGTCACTGGTGTCAGGTGAGGAGTTGCAGCAGACTGAGGTACAGTCACTGGTGTCAGGTAGGGAGTTACAGCAGACTGGGTCAGTCACTGGTGTCAGGTGAGGAGTTACAGCAGACTGAGGTACAGTCACTGGTGTCAGGTGAGGAGCAGCAGACTGAGGACAGTCACTGGTGTCAGGTAGGTGTGCACCAGACTGAGGTACAGTCACTGCGTCAGGTGAGGTGTTGCAGCAGACTGAGGCAGTCACTGGTGCCGGTGAGGGAGTTACAGCAGACTGAGGCAGTCACTGGTGTGGGAGGTAGTTACAGACTGAGGACAGTCACTGGTGTCAGGTGAGGTAGTTGCAGCAGACTGAGGTAGTCACTGGTGTCAGGTGAGGGAGTTGCGCAGACTAAGGTACAGTCACTGGTGTCAGGTGAGGGAGTTCAAGACTGAGGTACAGTCACTGGTGTCATGAGGTGTGCAGCAGACTGGGCAGTCACTGGTGTGGTGAGGAGTTCGCAGACTGAGGCAGTCATTGTGTCAGGTGAGGAGTTACAGCAGACTGAGGTACAGTCACTGGTGTCAGGTGAGAGTTGCGCAGACTGAGGTACAGTCACTGGTGTCAGGTGAGGAGTTACAGCAGACTGAGGTAGTCACTGGGCAGGTGAGGGGTTACAGCAGACTGAGGTACAGTCACTGGTGTCAGGTGAGGTAGTTGCAGCAGACTGAGGTACAGTCACTGGAGTCAGGTGAGGGAGTTACAGCAGACTGAGGAAGTTACTAGCGTCAAGGAGGGAGTTACAGCAGACTGAGGTACAGTCACTGGCGTCAGGTGAGGGAGCAGCAGACTGAGGTGTCACTGGTGTCAGTAGGGGTACAGCAGACTGAGGTCACTGGTGTCAGGTGGGGTTGCAGACTGAGGTACAGTCACTGGTGTCAGGTGAGAGTTGCAGCAGACTGAGGTACAGTCACTGGTGTCAGGTGAGAGATACAGCAGACTGAGGTACAGTCACTGGTGTCAGTGAGAGTTACAGCAGACTGAGCAGTCACTGGTGTCAGTAGGGAGTTACAGCACTGAGGACAGTCACTGCGTCAGGTAGGGAGCAGCAGACTGAGGTACAGAACTGGTGTCAGGTGAGGGAGTTACAGACTGAGGTACAGTCTGGCGTCAGGTGAGGGAGTTAGCAGACTGAGTACAGTCACTGGTGTCAGGTGAGGAGTTGCAGCAGACTGAGGTACACACTGGGTCAGGTGAGAGAGTTACAGCAGACTGAGGTCATACTGGTGTCAGGTGGGGAGTTACAGACTGAGGTACAGTACTGGTGTCAGGTGGGGAGTTGCAGACTGAGGTACAGTCACTGGTGTCAGGTGAGGGGTTGCAGCAGACTTGAGGTGTCAGGTGAGGGAGTTGCAGCAGACTGGGTACAGTCACTGGTGTCAGGTGAGGGAGTTACAGCAGACTGAGGTACAGTCACTGGTGTCAGGTGAGTAGTTAGGCTACAGTCACTGGTGTCAGGTGAGGGAGTTGCAGCAGACTAGGTACAGTCACTGGTGTCAGGTGAGGAGTTACAGCAGACTGAGGTACAGTCACTGGTGTCAGGTGAGGAGTTACAGCAGACTGAGGTACAGTCACTGGTGTCAGGTGAGAGAGTTACAGCAGACTGAGTACAGTACACTGGTGTCAGGTGAGGAGTTACAGCAGACTGAGGTACAGTAACTGGTGTCAGGTAGAGTTACAGCAGACTGAGGTACAGTCACTGGTGTCAGGTAGGGAGTTACAGCAGACTGAGGTACAGTAACTGGTGTCAGGTGAGAGAAATTACAGCAGACTGAGGTACAGTCACTGGTGTCAGGTGAGATTACAGCAGACTGAGGTACAGTCACTGGTGTCAGGTGAGGAGTTACAGCAGACTGAGGTACAGTCACTGGTGTCAGGTGAGGGAGTTACAGCAGACTGAGGTACAGTCACTGGTGTCAGGTGAGAGAGTTGCAGCAGACTGAGGTACAGTCACTGGTGTCAGGTGAGGGAGTTACAGCAGACTGAGGTACAGTCACTGGTGTCAGGTGAGGGAGTTACACGACTGAGGTACAGTACTGGTGTCAGGTGAGGAGTTCAGCAGACTGAGGTACAGTCACTGGTGTCAGGTGAGGGAGTTACAGCAGCTGAGGTACAGTAACTGGTGTCCAGGTGAGAGGTTACAGCAGACTGAGGGTACAGTCACTGGTGTCAGGTGAGGTAGTTCAGCAGACTGAGGTCAGTCACTGGTGTCAGGTGAGGGAGTTCACAGACGAGGTACAGTACTGGTGTCAGGTGAGGAGTTAGCAGCAGACTGAGGTACAGTCACTGGTGTCAGGTGAGGTAGTTCAGCAGACTGAGGTACAGTAACTGGTGTCAGGTGAGGAGGTTACAGCAGACTAAGGTACAGTCACTGGTGTCAGGTGAGGGAGTTACAGCAGACTGAGGCCAGTCACTGGTGTCAGGTGAGTTACAGCAGACTGAGTACAGTAACTGGTGTCAGGTGAGGGAGTTACAGCAGACTGAGGTACAGTAACTGGTGTCAGGTGAGGGAGTTACAGCAGACTGAGGTACAGTCACTGGTGTCAGGTGAGGGAGTTACAGCAGACTGAGGTACAGTCACTGGTGTCAGGTGAGGGTGCCTAGTGGAAGTAGGTCATACCGAGGAAAGGGTCAGGGTAAGCAACAAGAAGACACACGTGGGCACGTGTGGGTATCTTTACTGAAGAAGGTTTAACTACACAGTCGGCTTCTTCAGTCACATACAAAGGCAGCAACAGTGAAATAAAGATGATGTAATTAATCCATCAACCTTGGTTTATGGATTGATTACATTATTTCACTACTACTGCTGCCTCTGGTGGTGAAGCTCTGCTTCATACGGCTAGCGTCGGGTTCGATTCCCAGCGAGGGTAGAAACATTGGGCGTGTTTCCCTATACGGGTTGTCTATGTTCACCCATCAGTAAAATGGGTACCTGGGTGTTAGTGGACTGGTGTGGGTGGCATCCTGGGTGTTAGTGGACTGGTGTGGGTGGCATCCTGGGTGTTAGTGGACTGGTGTGGGTGGCATCCTGGGTGTTAGTATAACTGGTGTGGGTCGCATCCTGGGTGTTAGTGGACTTGTGTGGGTCGCATCCTGGTGTTTGTGGATTCATGTGGGTGGCATCCTGGGTGTTAGTGGAACTGGTGTGGGTCGCATCCTGGGTGTTAGTGGACTGGTGTGGGTGGCATCCTGGGTGTTAGATACTGGTGTGGGTCGCATCCTGGGTGTTTGTGGATTCGTGTGGGTGGCATCCTGGGTGTTAGTGGACTGGTGTGGGTCGCATCCTGGGTGTTAGTGGACTGGTGTGGTGGCATCCTGGGTGTTAGTGGACTGGTGTGGGTCGCATCCTGGGTGTTAGTGAAGTGGTGTGGGTCGCATCCTGGGTGTTAGTGAACTGGTGTGGGTCGCATCCTTGGAGTTAGTGGACTGGTGTGGGTCGCATCCTGGGTGTTAGTGGACTGGTGTGGGTCGCATCCTTGGTGTTAGTGGACTGGTGTGGGTCGCATCCTTGGAGTTAGTGGACTGGTGTGGGTCGCATCCTGAGTGTTAGTGGACTAGTGTGGGTCGCATCCTGGGTGTTAGTGGACTGGTGTGGGTCACATCCTGGGTATTAGTGGATTGGTGTGGGTCGCATCCTGGGTGTTAGTGGACTGGTGTGGGTCGCATCCTGGGTGTTAGTGGTATATTGTGGGTCGCATCCTGGGTGTTAGTGGACTTTGTGGGTCACATCCTGGGTATTAGTGGACTGGTGTGGGTCACATCCTGGGTATTAGTGGATTGGTGTGGTTCGCATCCTGGGTGTTAGTGGACTAGTGTGGGTCGCATCCTGGGTGTTAGTGGACTGGTGTGGGTCACATCCTGGGTGATTAGTGGATTGGTGTGGTCGCATCCTGGGTGTTAGTGGACTGGTGTGGTCGCATCCTGGGTGTTAGTGAAGTGGTGTGGGTCGCATCCTGGGTGTTAGTGAACTGGGTGGGTCGCATCCTTGGAGTTAGTGGACTGGTGTGGGTCGCATCCTGGGTGTTAGTGAACTGGTGTGGGTCGCATCCTTGGAGTTAGTGGACTGGTGTGGGTCGCATCCTGGGTGTTAGTGAACTGGTGTGGGTCGCATCCTTGGAGTTAGTGGACTGGGTGGGTCGCATCCTGGGTGTTAGTGAACTGGTGTGGGTGGCATCCTGGGTGTTAGTGGACTGGTGAGGGTGGCATCCTGGGTGTTAGTGGACTGGTGTGGGTCGCATCCTGGGTGTTAGTGGACTAGTGTGGGTGGCATCCTGGGTGTTAGTGGACTGGTGTGGGTCGCATCCTGGGTGTTAGTAGACTAGTGTGGGTGACATCCTGGGTGTTAGTGGACTGGTGTGGGTCGCATCCTTGGAGTTAGTGGACTGGTGTGGGTCGCATCCTGGGTGTTAGTGAACTGGTGTGGGTCGCATCCTGGGTGTTAGTGGACTGGTGTGGTGCATCCTGGGTGTTAGTGGACTGGTGTGGGTCACATCCTGGGTGTTAGTGGACTGGTGTGGGTCGCATCCTGGGTGTTAGTGGACTAGGTGGGGTCGCATCCTTGGTGTTAGTGGACTGGTGTGGGTGGCATCCTGGGTGTTAGTGGACTGGTGTGGGTCCATCCTGGTGTTAGTGGACTGGTGTGGGTCGCATCCTGGGTGTTAGTGGACTAGTGTGGGTCGCATCCTTGGTGTTAGTGGACTGTGTGGGTGGCATCATGGGTGTTAGTGGACTGGTGTGGGTCGCATCCTGGGTGTTAGTGGATGTGTGGGTCCATCCTGGTGTTAGTGGACTGGTGTGGGTGGCATCCTGGGTGTTAGTGGACTGGTGTGGGTCACATCCTGGGTGTTAGTGGACTGGTGTGGGTCGCATCCTGGGTGTTAGTGGACTTGTGTGGGTCGCATCCTGGGTGTTAGTGGACTGGTGTGGGTCGCATCCTGGGTGTTAGTGGACTGGTGTGGGTCACATCCTTGGAGTTAGTGGACTGGTGTGGGTCGCATCCTGGGTGTTAGTGGACTTGTGTGGGTCGCATCCTGGGTGTTAGTGAACTGGTGTGGGTCACATCCTTGGAGTTAGTGGACTGGTGTGGGTCGCATCCTGGGTGTTAGTGGACTGGTGTGGGTCGCATCCTGGGTGTTAGTGAACTGGTGTGGGTCACATCCTTGGAGTTAGTGGACTGGTGTGGGTTGCATCCTGGGTGTTAGTGGACTGGTGTGGGTCGCATCCTGGGTGTTAGTGAACTGGTGTGGGTCACATCCTTGGAGTTAGTGGACTGGTGTGGGTCGCATCCTTGGAGTTAGTGGACTGGTGTGGGTCGCATCCTTGGAGTTAGTGGACTTGTGTGGGTCGCATCCTGGGTGTTAGTGGACTTGTGTGGGTCGCATCCTGGGTGTTAGTGGACTTGTGTGGGTCGCATCCTGGGTGTTAGTGGACTTGTGTGGGTCGCATCTTGGGTGTTAGTGGACTTGTGTGGGTCGCATCCTGGGTGTTAGTGGACTGGTGTGGGTCGCATCCTGGGTGTTAGTGGACTGGTGTGGGTCGCATCCTGGGTGTTAGTGGACTTGTGTGGGTGTTGTGTGGGTCTTGGGAGAGATATTTAGGTAGACATAGACACTCCTTGTAGGATGGTTACGGTATATTTACGGTAAGAGTAGGAGTGAGTCCAGCCACCGTCTGTCCAGTTCTAGGTCTGACGCTAGTAAGGGTGTACGCCTATCTGAGGCTATGCACATGCGCTGAGCCTCTGACGTCAGCGGGTATCGTGATGTCACACGCAAATTGACCAGCTGTATAAGTGGGATGAATGCTGAATGCTGGTACACTACACAAGTGTACATATGATACTGATACGACAGCTCGGCCATGTTATCGTATGACGTCTCGGCATACTATACAACTCTATAGACTGAACAGACAGGTGGTACTGGATGAATCTATACAATAGCAAACACATAACTTAGAACTGATCAAGATTAATCTTACTCTCGCACTTCTTGAGTTAATGGTACATAAGAGAAATTTAATGGATCTAGATATAAACAATATATATATAACAATTTCAATTTGCAAATTTGATCGATCAATGGATGTATATTCATGCACTCTTCGGCTTCTGAGGAAGAATAAATATTTACAGGGAAGAAGTTTTAACAGGAAAGATAAACTCGGCTAACACGGGTTATACTGTTAAAACTCAGAACTCAGAGAGAACTTGAACACACAAACATCTTGCTAGATACTGGAAATCTAATAACAAAACACACAGTCAATAATTCGGTTCTAAACTGGATTTTCTGATTTTCTATCTTTAGCTCACAACTTATGATCACTTTCCTACTGGAGGAATGAACAACTCGGTATTGATCAACTTATAATCACTTTCCTACTGGAGGAATGAACAGACTCGGTGGAGTGGATGGATCTCTCCCCGGTTGAAATAGTTAGCTCAAAGACACAAAGTATGAGCAAAAGGAGAACGGCTCTCACTATCTCTTACTGTAGGTAAGAATTACTCGACACACGACACTTTACTCTGCAAAGGCTTACTGTCAACTGGAAGGAACACTATCTGGAACACGAGGGACAACAACTGGCACTCTAGTGAGTACACTAGCAACAGAAACGGCTTTCTGCAATTGCTGTTGCATCAGCGAGAGATGCTATAACTCATTCAAATAGTCTTTCTTCAACAAAGCGTCCCCTGGAGAGGAACTACTACTTGAACTAGCAACATTGCAAGGATAGACTCAGTACTCAAGGCGGTCCGGGATACCTCCGGCACCCTAGGCATCTGAACGCTATCTTGCATGCAAGATATTGTAGGGGCTGAATTCCGACAGGAGTGACAGTAATACTAGTGCCTTGACCGCTCGGCTACGTTAACAAGTAAAACACATACTTTCTACAGTAACTAATCTGAACTTCACATTCCGCATCACTCTGGCAATTCTCTGATACAAGCTGGGAGAACAAACACATTGCTCAAAAGCTAGAGACTGTCTTTCGATCATTAAGGGACTATGAGGGCTGTTCACTGATTCGTTATCATTATGGCTCTGAATAGCAATACACACAGTATTATCACACATGGTTACTAGAACTTCAATGCCTTGACTGGCAGAAAACACACAGTTATCACTTGAATTTACTTGAGACATGACTGAGCAATGAATGAGAATTGAAATGAAGCAAAATTTACACAAGTATATGGCACAATATAGTT
>WNWK01043551.1:0-15450 GCA_009830355.1 Cherax destructor
TGTTGGGTGGTGCAGGTTTTGGGGTTAATCTGGCAGAGAATTTTTTCGGGAAAATCTCTCCCCGGGATGTTGGAGTTCTTGGCTGTTTACGGGATCTTCTTTTTCTTTTCCTTTTAGGGAAGGGGGATGGGGAAAATATAAAACAACCATTGGTCAAATAAATATAACTTTTAAAAAATGGCGGATTTTAAAAATAAAGAAAAAAAGTAAAAAAAATTTAAAAATTTAGATATAAATTAAAAAGATAAAATTATAAAAAAAAATAGCAAATGAGCTTGGTATTGGTTATGTAAAGTTAGAAGAAATAAAGTACAAAAAAAAATAAAAATTTAGATAAAAGTATTAAGTTTAAATTACAAATTGGGTAACCAATGAGTTTGGTGTTGTATTTAATAATCTAGAATGTAATTAGGTAAACTAGATAATATGATATTAAAAAGATAATAAGGTAGTTATATAGTTATAGAGTAAAGTAGCACCAGACTGTTACTTGTAATTGAAATTGAGAATAGTTGCAATAGATATAACGGTATAATACAGGTTATATAAAAGTAAAATTTAAAAAAATAAAGAGGCAAAGAATGGTATCCAGTAGATATTAAAATAAGAAAAATGGGATATTTCCACAGGTTATTAAAAAGTATAATTGGTTAAGATAGGGCAATGATGTTGTAGCTGTATAGGGAAAGCTTGGATCTTTAACAATGGTAGGTTAAAAAAAATAAAGGTATAAAATAAAATTGAGCAATGAAGTATAATAAAATGGGGTAATAATAATTTTAAAATAAAAAAATTAGCAATAAAGTTGAATACTAAGGGAATTTTGTAGTTATTAAATACAAATTCAGACTGATTTAAGACAATGAGGGAATTTTTGTTATCAAATACAAATTAAGACTATGAGGAAAATTTTAAAATTATGAGGTAGAAGGGGTAGTTGGATAAAAAAAAAAAAAATTTTAATGGTAGAGGGTATTAAAATTTTTGGGGAACAAAATTTATAGAGGGTTTTTATAACACTAATAGGGGAAGTGGGTTTACTACATATTATTCTAATTCTGTTAACCCAGCCTCACTCAGGAATGTTTTGAGTTCATGTTCTGTTGCAATGAAATACCTCTTCCCAGTGGGCTGTTTCCTAACTGCGATTTTACCATCCCTCACAAAGCACTGATGAATTTTTTGGGCATTGCGTAATTTTCTTAATCGATAAAGGAGGTTTTGTCTTGTTTTGGTAAGGCACTCATTAACGTACACATCAGATTTCATAGTTATGGATGTTTTTAGTAGGTTGTTTCTTTGCAAGCTGGTATTGAATTTTAATAGCACTGTTTTTTTCCCTGCTTGGTAGCCCATCAGTTTGCAATCTTTTAGTTCTTCACTACGTATGTTTAGGCTAAGGTGGTCCTTGAAGAGTTGTAGGGTGGCGTCCATGCATGTCTCTTGGGTGACTGTGGTGGGAGATGTTTGCTATTAACTACAACATATTAGTAACAGTAGTGGTCCTAACACTGATCCTTGTAGAACCCCACTTATTACTTCTCTCATTGTGATGTGTCATCACTTACTGTTACTCTGCCTTCACTCATTGTGATGTGTCATCACTTACTGTTACTCTGCCTTCACTCATTGTGATGTGTCATCACTTACTGTTACTCTACCTTCACTCATTGTGATGTGTCATCACTTACTGTTACTCTGCCTTCATTCATTGTGATGTGTCATCACTTACTGTTACTCTGCCTTCACTTATTGTGATGTGTCATCACTTACTGTTACTCTGCCTTCACTCATTGTGATGTGTCATCACTTACTGTTACTCTGCCTTCACTCATTCACATACTTCTTGACCTGAAACACTCGGCCTTTTATCCTTGCTTATTCTTTCATTTATTTACTAATCTCTGGCGTAGTACTGAAACAAATGCTTTCTTAGAGTACAAGAAAATAACATTCTGCCAACCATGTGAGTGTGTGTACTCACTTAACTGTACTCACCTATTTGTGGTTGCAGGGGTCGATTCACAGCTCCTGGTCCCGCCTCTTCACTGGTCGCTACTAGGTCCCTCTCTCCCTGTTCCATGAGCTTTATTTAAAGCTATGTATAGATCATGCCTCCACTACATCACTTTCCAGACTATTCCGCTTCCTGACAACTCTTTGACTGAAGAAATACTTCCTAGCATCCCTGTGACTCATCACCTGAGTCTTCAACTTCCAATAGTGACCCATTGTTGCTGTGTTCTATTCTGGAACATCCTGTCTCTGTCCAACTTGTCGATTCCTCTCAGTATTTTTTATGTCGTTGTCATATCCTCCCTATCTCTCCTGTCCTCCAATGACGTCAGATCTTTTTTCTCTTAATTAACGTCTCCTCGTAGAACATGCCCCTTAGCTCCGGGACTAGTCTCGTTGCAAACATTTGCACTTCCTCTAATCTCCTGACGGGTTGGCCAGGTATGGGTTCCAAACAGGTGCTGCTTACCCAATATCGGCCTGACGTACACGGTGTACAGAGTCCTGAACGATTCCTTACTGAGATGTCGCAATGCTATTTTAGGTTTGCTAGGCGCCCATATGCTGCAGCAATTATTTTGGTTTATGTTCGCCTCAGGAGATGTAATCGGTATTATACTCACCCCCAAAATCCTTTCCTTTAGTGAGGTTTGAATTTTGGCCCCCTAGACCGTGCTCTGTCTGAGTCTTCGCCTTTTCCCCACCCTTTATGACTTTGCACTTGGTGGGGTTGAACTTGGAGCCAGTTTCTGGAAAAAAAAAAAAAAAAAAAAAAAAAAAAAAAAAAAAAAAAAAAAAAAAAAAAAAAAAAAAAAAAAAAAAAAAAAAAAAAAAAAAAAAAAAAAAAAAAAAAAAAAAAAAAAAAAAAAAAAAAAAAAAAAAAAAAAAAAAAAAAAAAAAAAAAAAAAAAAAAAAAAAAAAAAAAAAAAAAAAAAAAAAAAAACCCCCCCCCCCCCCCCCCCCCCCCCCCCCCCCCCCCCCCCCCCCCCCCCCCCCCCCCCCCCCCCCCCCCCCCCCCCCCCCCCCCCCCCCCCCCCCCCCCCCCCCCCCCCCCCCCCCCCCCCCCCCCCCCCCCCCCCCCCCCCCCCCCCCCCCCCCCCCCCCCCCCCCCCCCCCCCCCCCCCCCCCCCCCCCCCCCCCCCCCCCCCCCCCCCCCCCCCCCCCCCCCCCCCCCCCCCCCTGATACATTTTGTACCATGATACTTCTACCATGATACACTGTACCTGATACTTCTACATGATACACTTTTTACCCTGATACTTCTTACAGACCTTTTTGTACCATGATACCTTCTCATGATCACCCACCATGATACTTCTAATGATACATTTGTACCATGATACTTTCTACCATGATACACTCTGTACCATGATACTTTCTCTCCATATACACTTGTACCATGATACTTCTATAAGATACATTGTACCATGGGTATTTCTCTACCATGATACTTGTACATGATACTTCTACCAGATACACTGTACCATGATACTCTTCATGAAACCCTCTGTACCATGATACTCTCTCTACAATGATACACTCTGTACCATGATACTTCTCTCTCCATGATACTTTTTGTACCATGATACTTCTCTAATGAACAATTTTTACCATGATACTTTTCTACCATGATACCTTTACCATGATACTTTCTACCATGATACCTGTTCCCGGGGTAAATACCCCGATAAAACATACCTGAATATCCCCCAAACCCCATCAACTCGAACAATCCTGCCCTCCCCTCCTCCCAAGACTTTAACGTAAAAGGGCTGGATTCCTGACCCCAACAGTAACCCCTTGAAATTCATTGCACTTCCCGTATATGTGACAAAACCATTCAGACTCAAGTCCCTTCCACACCTGAAATTATGCTCCTGAAGGCAGCATACATCAACACCTAGTCGCGCAAAGTCACTTCAACCCATCTCTTCTTGACCTCCGCACGGAGGCCATTAACATTCATATTCAGAAACTTAAAAGCTATAAAGGGGGTTTCCTCTCTGCTTCTGCACCCTATGCCCTCCCGGCAGGACAGAACTTCCACTTGCACTACTACCTTTTCCTAACCCTCCATTCCGACCTAACAATGCCCCCTTCCCCCCCTTCGCCACGTCTGCCCAGGCCTTTTTACCAGACCTCTGACCAGGCGTTAAAACATCATCACCAGCTACCTCACTAGGCCGCTTACGGGATACACCCGTGCAAACCATTACATCATCCCCTTCAGCCTGATGCACCTCGACTCCATTACAACATGCGAAACCTTGGAAAGCTCATTGACCTCAACACCATCAACACATCCAAGTCGTAACTCATCCGCCTCAGGCACCACCTCCGCAGGCAACATGCCAACCATCGTTGGACTATCGAGCATCCTGTGAAGGTCCTCGAAAGTAGGATCCACCAATCCCACCTCCTCGCCAACAACATCCCCTTCAGAATTATTCAGCGCCGACTCCTGAGTCGGGGCCTTCATATCCATAGATAAAGTCTGCACGAGCACTTCCTCAGGTACTTCGTCGCTCCATTTCCCAGTGCTCGTCTCAACTCCTGCAGCTTCTGACACATCTGGCTCCACTTGCTGTACCACGCCCTCCTGCGCCGCCTGATCAGCAGCAGCTGTCTGATCATCCGATGCTCGACGCGTCAGGTCCCATCGTTTCCACATCACTGCCATATGTCCTGGGGACCCACAGAGCCGACAGGTGCGATCTGCCCAGGATACGTAACGACACCTGGGTTTTAAATTCTTCCATGAAGACATACGATGGAATCTGCCGTCGCAGAGTCATTTTAAGGACAAAAGAGCCCTCCGGCAGTCCTGCATACACACCCTGGGCCCAATGGCCCACAGTAGCAGTGTGAATAACTCCAAACTGTCCAAAAACCTTCCGTACATCCACTTCATCAGCCTCAAACGGAGTATTCCTAACCCGTATCCAAGAATAATGCATGGATACATCTCGTAGACGTACCTCCAAGCCAGTTTGAACCACAATCCTCCGTTCCTGATATGTATCCCCAATTGCCTCATAAGCACCAGTGCTGGAAAACTTGACAAAGATCCTCACGGCACCATTAAGGGAAACCCCATACAGATCAGCAATCGGGATCCCATAAGTGTCCCTAATTATCAAGGGCAGCAGCACATCAGCCGTACTAGGGTATACAGCTCCCTGCAAAAGCTCAATGCAAACGGTGTTTACACGTCGCCTGTAACTGGCAGTCATGTTGCGGGCAACACTGTTGTATGATACTGCCACCAGGAGACCCAGAAAGCACACCCTACCTCCACCAAGGTTGGGCTGCGACTGAATGATAATTAAGGACGTGACAGAGCGTCAGCAATTACATTACATCGACCACTAATATGTTTAATACTTATGGAGTATGGCTGGATTCTGAGAGCCCACCTCATTATCCTAGCATTTTTACTCTTCATTGTGTTAATATAGGTGAGAGGATTGTGGTCAGAAAATACATTTATCTTATAAGGAGAAGTACCCAAATATACATCAAAATGTTCTAACGACACCACGAGAGCTAGTGCCTCTTTTTCAATAGTGGCATAGTTTTTCTGATGTCGTTTGAGTTTAGAGGAATAATAGCAAATAGGATGCAATATGTCAGTAGAGGTAGACTTTTGGAGCAGCGCCGCACCTACTGCATAACCACTCGCATCTATATGCAAAAAGAAGGGTATTGCAAAACTGCAAAACAGGAGCAGAGGAAAGCAAGCGCTTCAACCTTGTAAATGAGTCTGAACAATCTTGAGTCCAGATGAACTGGACTTTGCTACTAGTGAGCTCAGTGAGAGGAGCAGCGACTTGAGCAAAGTTAGGACAGAACCTGCGATAATAACCTGCCATACCCAGGAATCTTTGCACACCCTTCCTATCCTGTGGCACTGGAAATGCAGCAATAGCACGAACTTTAGCATCAATAGGAGCAACTTCACCTTGGCCTATACAAAACCCTAGATAGGTAATCTTGGCTTGACCAAAACTACACTTAGCCAAGTTAACAGTGAAATTGTAATGTGTCAGTTTCTCAAACAAAGCTCTGAGACGTGTCAAGTGTTGTTCCCATTCGTCACTGTACACCACTAAATCGTCCAGATAGGCTTCTACTCCGTCTAAGTTGTAGGTCAACTCGTTCATAATACGTTGAAATGAAGCAGCAGCATTACATAAGCCGAATGGAGTGACGAGATAGTTGAACAATCCATCTTGAACAGTGAAGGCAGATATATCTTGAGCACGTTCAGTAAGTGGGACTTGATAATATCCTCGTAAGAGATCTAAACGGCTGACATACTGTGCTCCTGAAACACGATCAATCAGGTCGTCAATGCGAGGTAAGGGATAACCATCAGGCAAGGTGACAGAGTTCACTTTCCTGTAATCAGTACACATCCTGAAACTACCGTCAGGCTTGGGCACTAATATACACGGTGAGGCCCATGGACTTTTACTGCGTTCAATAAGTCCATGAGATAACAAAAAGTCAACTTCTTCTCTCAATGCTCTATGTTTCGTTGGACTCATTCTATATGGTGATTGCTTAATAGGTGATGCTCCCTGTACATCAACGTCATGTACGCCCAGAGTACAACGCTTAGGAACATCACTAAACAATTCAGGGTACTGCAAAATCATGTTCTTAACATTACTTGCTTTATCAGCATCAAGGTTACTTAGAAAATTATGGAGTGATTGTAGAGTCACTGAATTTTCTAAACGCACCTCTATACCTCTAGAGATGTCAGGCAGACTGACGTTTCCTTCCTGTGGTCTAGGAAGAATAGAAGCAGTAGGTAGAGGGCTAGCGTAGTATGCCTTGAGCTGATTATTGTGGTATACATGATTAGATTTTCTTTTCCCAGGGGTGCTTACTAGGTAATTTACGTCACTAAGCTTCTTCACTACTTCCAGGGGACCATCATACCTGGCTTGTAGAGCATGTCCTGGTACTAATTTCTGTGCCATCACCTTATCTCCTGCTTTAAAAGAGCGAGATACAGCACGCTTGTCATACTGTTGTTTCATCCTAGCCTGAGCTGAAACTAGGTTTTTCGAAGCAAGCTCTCGAGCAGCAGTTAAATGCTTCTGCATTAATGAAGGTGATGTGTTTAATGATGGATTAGATTTTCCTGTCCACACGTCTTTCAACACAGCAAGAGGACCACGCACTTGGTGTCCGTATATTAGCTCAAACGGACTAAATCCTAGACTTTCTTGCTCACTTTCTCTTATAGCAAACAGAAGAAAGGGTACACCTTCATCCCAGCCTCTAGAAAAATGTTCACAATAGGCTCTCATCATACACTTCAGTGTCTGATGAAATCTCTCTAGAGCACCTTGTGACTGAGGGTGGTAACTGGTAGAAAGTACTGATTTTATTCCTAGGTGGGATAATGCTTCTCGAAAGATCTTAGAGGTGAAGTTGGATCCCTGATCCGACTGTATCTCTCGAGGCAATCCAACCTGGGAGAAAAATTTCATCAATGCCCTGACAATAGCATGAGCATTAATTTTTCTCAAAGGTATGGCTTCAGGATAGCGTGTAGCTGCGTCCATTATTGTAAACAGGTATTGATTCCCCAACTTGGTTCTAGGTAGAGGACCAACACAATCTATGATAAGACGTGAGAATGGATCACCATTTACAATTATTGGTATGAGAGGAGCAGGTGGAGGCGAGTGAGCTGGTTTGCCTGTCACCTGACAGACGTGGCAACGTCGCACATGATCAGCAACAGTGTCCCTCATTCCCGGCCAAGTGAAATGTTTTGCCAGTTTACCTAGTGTCTTCCTGACACCTAAATGTCCTCCTATGGGACTATTGTGCGCAAAATCAAGAGCTTGCTCACGAAATGTAACTGGTAAAACAACAAGATGCTTGACTGTGGTGGAATCACTGTCAGCTGTCAACAGACTTGTACTTTTTTCCAATAGTACACCTTTACTATAATAATAACAATTATCGAGATCCTTTGCTTCACTCTCAGTAACTGCTATATCTCTCAGTCTCTCCAAAGACTGATCAACAAACTGATCCTTGATTAAATCGTCATGAGTTAGAATCTTCACATCAGTTGTGTCTTGACTAGGTTGATGAGGTAGGGAGGGTGTCAGTGCTAGTGATCCTGGCCGCAGAGAATCACTGAATAACATATTCAACCCCAAGTCATTATCATCAACTAACTCAGCAGGAGACAAGGATGGTTGTTGTTGTATCTTTGACATAGCACGAGTAATTGCACTGAGAGGGAATAATATAGGCTTCTCTCTACAAGCTTCAATGACATAATTATCCTCAGTGGTATTATCAATCACAAGTGGCTCCTTACAAATACCAGCCTGAAGGATATCGTTTCCTATCAACAAGTCCACTGACCTGATAGGAAATTCACCACTGGAAATACCAACTGACATATAACCAGAACAATAGCTTGTTTCAAGGTACACTTTGTGAAGAGGAACTTTAATAACAGCACCTCCATAGGCTTCTAACAATACATCTATCTGGGTATAGGTATCGTTAGTTAAAGGCAATACATCTTCCCTTAACAACGTAAGATAACTAACTACCTGTGTCTCGGAAAGTAATTATCTCAGTTAGCTTAGATTCGTCAAATCCTACTTTGCCTCTCGATAAGTAAGGACTCATAGCTGACTGAATCTTCTCATCAGATACTCTGTCTGATGTTAGTCATCTATTCTGAGGAATATTCTCGAAAACTGGGGAGTCAGAAGTATTACTAGGATGGTGCCCTTGTTGCACCGAAGATGATACGACTTGAGTGGGGGCGCCAGCCGCACGATCTTGTCTCATATCTCTTTCTAACTTAAAGCAATATTCTCGAGTGTGACCTTTCCTAAGACAGTAGTTACATTTGACATTCTTCTTCTCAGTATTAGACTTCTGTCTAGCTACAGAGACAGATTCAGGAATGTCAGGTTTCCTGGTGAAGGTACGAGAAGTGACAGTAGCAGTTTTAGGCCGGCACTGATCAGCAGATTTGGTTTGCCAATTCCTAGGACATTTTTTAGTTACCTTTTTTCTCTCAGTTTTAGAACAATCGGAGAAATTTCAGTTGTCAGGTTGGTTCATTGTGTGGCCGAGTAACAGCCTGTATCACTTGTCAACAAGGCGTACGACCGCAGGGGGTTGACCTGAATTCCAGGAGATCAGTAACGCTGCAGTCTCTAGAATATCTGTGGCAGTGTGGTCGATCAGATATTCCTGCACATCAGTAGACATACAGTTGCTGAACTCCTCGTGAAGTATCAGCTGAACGAGAGTGTCATAAGTCTGACACTGGGAAGGCTCTGCACCACCTCTCAAATGCAAGCTTTTCTCACGGGCAAACTCCACACAAGTTTGACCCTGTCGTCGTTGTAACGTACGAAAAGCACGTTGGTAACTTACAGGTAACAAATTATATGTCTCAAGAATGGTTTCTTTGACTGTGTCATAGTCAATGTATTTGGCAAAAGGCAAACAGCAGTACATGTCTTGAGCTCTGCCAGTCAAAGCTGTGTGCAACAATGTAGCCCAATGCTTACGTGGCCAATTCATGGCACGTGCTTGATTCTCGAACACATCAAAATACGTGTCCAGGTCTGTCTCAAAAAACTTAGGGACCATTGATGCAGCTTTCTGCACATTAAATGTATCCTCTATAGACTTACTAGGCTGATCAGATCTATTAATCTGTTGTCTCTGGAAACGAACAGTTTCTCTATGGAACTCTTCCTCGTTCAATTTCCTCTGTGCCTCAATTTGTGCCGTTTGCAACAATATTAGGCGTTCCATCCTGTTGAATTGATCCTGAGATATAGGATCAAAGGACAGGGGGGAAGGAGGTAAATGAACAGGTTTATCTGGATGGACCCTAGGTCGGGCACCTAGTCCAGCCATGCCTATAGAGCCTAGATCTGGTCTAGTATAAGTAGAGACAGGTGTAGCATAAACAGTACTAGTATGAGGCTGTGTCATACTTCTTGGTACACTCTGTACTAATGTCTGAGGCAGACAGTAGGGAGTGAGAGAAAACTGAGCAGTAACACTAGGCTCAGAAACCTCTGCCTGAGTGGCTCTCACTTCTACGTCATCAATTAGCGACATACTTCCTAATTGTGACACTAAGCTCTCTGACTCTGATTCTGAATCAAACTCTGTATTATCAGGAAACAACAGATCTTTAATTAATGCTCTGACTGTTACTGCGGTGTAACTACGGTTGTAGGTCACACCCAGATGCTTGGCTACCTGCCAACAAGTCTGAAGTTTTAAAGTACGTAACTTAGACAAAGTCAGAGTATCAATTAACTTTTTCACCTTATCATACATCACGAAAATAAGTACAATATGAGAGAGTGATTATGGGAAGCTAGAATCCTAATGTAAGAATTTACTTTACAATTTATACCAGTCTTAGAGCCAGAGCTCATTAACAGTATTTCCATCTCCTTGGATCAAGAGACTCGGGCAGGTTGCTGTGTCCCATCTTTGGAACATTCTGTCTCTGTCAACCTTGTCAATTCCTCTCAGTATTTTATATGTCGTTATCATGTCCCCCCTATCTCTCCTGTCCTCCAGTGTCGTCAGGTTGATTTCCCTTAACCTCTCCTCGTAGGACATACCCCTTAGCTCCGGGACTAGTCTTGTTGCAAACCTTTGCACTTTCTCTAGCTTCTTTACGTGCTTGGATAAATGTGGGTTCCAAACTGGTGCTGCTTACTCCAGTATGGGCCTAACGTACACAGTGTACAGGGTCCTGAACGATTCTTTATTAAGATGTCGGAATGCTGTTCTTAGGTTTGCTAGGCGCCCATATGCTGCAGCAGTTATTTGGTTGATGTGCGCCTCAGGAGATGTGCCTGGTGTTATACTCACCCCAAGATCTTTTTCCTTGATTGAGGTTTGTAGTCTCTGGCCCCCTAGACTGTACTCCGTCTGCGGTCTTCTTTGCCCTTCCCCAATCTTCATGACTTTGCACTTGGTTGGGTTGAACTCCAGGAGCCAATTGCTGGACCAGGCTTCCATCCTGTCCAGATCCCTTTGTAGTTCTGCCTGGTCCTCTTCCGATTGAATTCTTCTCATCAACTTCACATCATCTGCAAACAGGGACACTTCGGAGTCTATTCCTTCCGTCATGTCGTTCACAAATACCAGAAACAGCACCGGTCCTAGGACTGGAACCCCACTCGTCACCGGCGCCCACTCTGACACCTCGCCACGGACCATGACTCGCTGCTGTCTTCCTGACAGGTATTCCCTGATCCATTGTAGTGCCTTCCCTGTTATCCCTGCCTGGTCCTCCAGCTTCTGCACTAATCTCTTGTGTGGGACTGTGTCAAACGCCTTCTTACAGTCCAAGAATATGCAATCTACCCACCCCTCTCTCTCTTGTCTTACTGCTGTCACCCTGTCATAGAACTCCAGTAGGTTTGTGACACAGGATTTGTGTGTGTGTGTGTGTATGTACTCACCTAGTTGTGGTTGCAGGTGTGTGTGTGTGCATGTGTGTGTGCATGTGTGCGTGTACTCACCTAATTGTGGTTGCACAGGTCGAGACTCAGCTCCTGGCCCCTGGCATGTGTGTGTGTGTGTGTGTGTGCAATAATATAAGTCCCTCTAAGTCCTGGGTTCTCTACGTATGCTGCTATATGTATTGTGTGTGTGTGTGTAAGTGTACACACCTATTTGTGGTTGCAGAGGTCGATTCATAGCTCCTGGCCCCGCCTCTTCACTGATTGCTACTAGGTCCTCTCTCTCCCTGCTCCATGAGCTTTATCAAACCTCGTCTTAAAACTATGTATGGTTCCTGCCTCCACTAGCATGGGTTTAGAGCAGGCCGCTCCTGTCTGTCCCAACTACTGGACCACTACGACAAGGTCCTGGATGCTCTAGAAGATAAACAGAATGCAGATGTTATATACACAGATTTTGCAAAAGCCTTTGACAAGTGTGACCATGGTGTAATAGCACACAAAATGCGTGATAAAGGAATAACAGGAAAAGTTGGTAGATGGATCTATAATTTCCTAACATGTAGAACACAAAGAGTAGTAGTCAACAGAGTAAAGTCTGAGGCAGCTACTGTGAAAAGCTCTGTTCCACAAGGCACAGTACTTGCTCCCATCCTATTCCTCATCCTCATATCAGATATTGACAGGGATATAAGCCACAGTGATGTGTCTTCCTTTGCAGATGACACCCGAATCTGTATGACAGTGTCCACCGTTGAAGACACGGCTAGACTCCAAGCAGACATAAACCAAATCTTTAAATGGGCTGCAGAAAACAATATGAAGTTCAATGATGAGAAATTTCAATTACTCAGATACGGAAAACGTGAAGAAATTAAAATCTCCTCGGAGTACAAAACAAATTCCAACCACACAATAGAGCAAAAAACTAATGTCAAAGACCTGGGAGTGATCATGTCAGAGGATCTCGCCTTCAAGGACCATAACAAAGTAGCAATTGCATCTGCTCGGAAAATGACAGGATGGATAATGAGAACCTTCAAACCAGGGATGCCAAGCCCATGTTGACACTTTACAGATCGCTTGTTCTATCTAGGCTAGAATATTGCTGCACACTAATGGCACCTTTCAAGGCGGGTGAAATTGCTGACCTTGAAAATGTGCAGAGAACCTTCACCGCACGCATAAGTGCGATAAACCACCTCAACTACTGGGAACACTTGAAGTTCCTAAACCTGTACTCTCTAGAACGCAGGCGGGAAAGATACATTATAATATACACATGGAAAATTCTCGAGGGCTTAGTACCAAACTTGCACACAAAAATCACTCCCTACGAAAGCAAAAGACTCGGCAGGCGATGTAACATCCCCCAATGAAGAGCAGGGTGCCACTAGCACGTTGAGGGACAACACAATAAGTGACAGGGGCCCAAGATTGTTCAACTGCCTCCCAGCATACATAAGGGGATTGCCAACAAACCCTGGCTGTCTTCAAGCAGGCACTGGACAGGCACCTAAAGTCGGTACCTGACCAGCCAGGCTGTGGTTCGTATATTGGACTGCGTGCGGCCAGCAGTAACAGCCTGGTTGATCAGGCTCTGGTCCAACAGGAGGCCTGGTCACGGACCGGGCCGCGGGGGCGTTGACCCCTGGAATTCTCTCCAGGTAGACTCCAGGTAGACTATGTCGCTTTCTAGGCTATTCCACTTCATGACAACTCTATGACTGAAGAAATACTTCCTAACATCCCTTTGACTCATAGGAGTCTTCAACTTCCAATTGTGACCCCTTGTTTATGTGTCCCCTCTCTGGAACATCTTGTCTCTGTCCACCTTATCTATTCCTCGCAGTATTTTATGTCGTTATCATGTCTCCCCTAACCCTCCTGTCCTCTAGTGTCGTCAGGTCGATTTCCCTTAACCTTTCTTCGTAGGACAATCAACTTAGCTCTAGGACTAGTCTTGTTGCAAACCTTTGCACTTTTTCTAATTTCTTGACGTGCTTGACCAGGTGTGGGTTCCAAACTGGCGTTGCATACTCCAGTATGGGCCTGACGTATATGGTGTACAGAGTCTTGAATGATTCCTTAGTGAGGTATTGGAACGTTATTCTTAGGTTTGCCAGCCGCCCATATGCTGCAGCAGTTATCTGATTGATGTGTGCCTCAGGAGATGTGCTCGGTATTATACTCACCCCAAGATCTTTTTCCTTGAGTGAGGTTTGCAGTCTTTGGCTACCTAGACTATACTCTGTCTGCAGTCTTCTTTGCCCTTCCCCGATCTTCATGACTTTACATTTGGCAGGGTTAATTTCCAGGAGCCAGTTACTGGACCAGGCTTGTAGCCTGTCCAGGTCTCTTTGTAGTCCTGCCTGATCCTCGACTGATTTAATTCTTCTCATTACCTTCACATCATCTGCAAACATTGACACTTCTGAGTCTATCCCTTCCGTTATGTCATTCACATATACCAAAAACAGTACAGGTCCTAGGACTGACCCTTGTGGAGCCCCACTCGTCACAGGTGCCCACGTACCATGACTCGTTGTTGCCTCCCTGTCAGATATTCTCTGATCCATTGCAGTGCCTTTCCTGTTACGTGTGCCTGATCCTCTAGCTTTTGCATTAACCTCTTGTGAGGAACTGTGTCGAACGCCTTCTTGCAGTCCAAGAAAATGCAGTCTATCCACCCCTCTCTCGTGTCTTACTTCTGTTACCTTGTCATAAAACTCCAGTAGGTTTGTGACACAGGATTTCCTTCCCTGAAACCGTGCTGGTTGTCGTTTATAAGCTTGTGTCTTTCTAGTTGTTCCACCACTCTCCTCCTGATGATCTTCTCCATGACTTTGCATACTATACACGTCAGTGACACAGGTCTGTAGTTTAATGCCTCATGTCTGTCTCCTTTCTTAAAAATTGGAACTACATTTGCCATCTCCCACGCCTCAGGTAGTTGCCCAGTTTCAATGGATGTGTTGAAGATTTGTGTTAGTGGCACACACAACATCTCTGCTCCCTCTCTAAGGACCCACGGAGAAATGTTCTCCGGTCCCACCGCTTTTGAGGTATCGAGTTCACATAGCAGCTTCTTCACCTCCTCCTCGGTTGTGTGTATTTCATCCATTACTTGTTGGTATACCTCCCTATTCTGAATTCCTGGAGTCCTTCCTGTCTCCTCTGTAAATACTTCTTTAAATCTCATGTTGAGCTCCTCACATACCTCTTGGTCGTTTCTTGTGAACTCCCCACCTTCCTTCCTCAGCCTGATTACCTGGTCCTTGACTGTTGTTTTCCTCCTGATGTGGCTATATAACAGCTTTGGGTCAGACTTGACTTTTGATGCTATATCATTTTCATATTGTCGCTGAGCCTCCCTTCTTACCTGTGCATATTTGTTTCTGGCTCTTCGGCTAATCTCTTTATTTTCCTGAGTCCTTTGTCTTCTGTACTTTTTCCATTCTCTATTACACTTAGTTTTTGCCTCCTACACCTCTGGGTGAACCAAGGACTCGTTCTGGTCTTCCCATTGCTTCTGTTTCCCTTGGGGACAAACCTCTCCTCTGCCTCTTTGCATTTGGTTGTCACATATTGCATCATTTCTTTTACTGGTTTTCCTGCCAATTCTCTCTCCCACTGAACGTCTTGTAGGAAGTTCCTCATGCCTGTGTAGTCCCCTTTTTTAGTTTCGTTTCTCCTTCCTATTCCTGCCCCTCTCCACTTGTAGCTCAACTATATAATCAAAACACAGAACCAAATGATCACTAGCTCCAAGGACCTTTCATCATGATATCCTCGATGTCCAGACTACTCAAGGTGAATACTAGGTCCAGTCTTGCTGGATCATCCCACCTCTCTCTGGTAGTGTCTCTAACATGTTGATGCATGAGATTTTCAGTACCACATCCATCATCTTGCCTCTCCATGATTCAG
>WNWK01043552.1:0-15449 GCA_009830355.1 Cherax destructor
GTGAGGTTTGCAGTCTTTGGCCACCTAGACTATACTCTGTCTGCGGCCTTCTTGCCCTTCGCCGATCTTCATGACTTTACATTTGGCAGGGTTAAATTCAATAAGCCAGTTAGGGACCATGCTTGTAGCCTGTCCAGGTCTCTTAGTAGTCCTGCCTGATCCTCGACTGATTTAATTCTTCTCATTAACTTCACATCATCTGACAAACAGGGACAGTTCTGAGTCTATCCCTTCCATTATGTCAGTCACATATACAAAAACAGTACAGGTCATATTACTGACCCTTGTGGAACCCCACTCACCACAGGTGCCCACGCGACACCTCGTCACGTACCATGACTCGTTTTTGCCTCCCTGTCAGATATTCTCTGATCCATTGCAGTGCCTTTCCTGTTAAGTGTGCCTGATCCTCTAGCTTTTGCATTAACCTCTTGTGAGGAACTGTGTCGAACGCCTTCTTGCATTCCAAGAAAATGCAATCTATCCACCCCTCTCTCGTGTCTTACTTCTGTTACCGTGTCATAAAACCCAGTAGGTTTGTGACACAGGATTTTCCTTCCCTGAAACCGTGCTGGTTGTCGTTTATGTTGTGTCTTTCTAGGTGCTCCACCACTCTATTCCTTATGATCTTCTCTATGACTTTGCATACTATACACGTCAGTGATACAGGTCTGTAGTTTAATGCCTCGTGTCTGTCTCCTTTCTTAAAAATTGGGACTACATTTGCCATCTTCCACACCTCAGGTAGTTGCCCAGTTTCAATGGATGTGTTGAAGATTTTTGTTAGTGGCACACTCAACATCTCTGCTCCCCTCTAAGGACCCACTGAGAAATGTTGTGAGGTCCCACCGCTTTTGAGGTATCGAGTTCACAGCAGTTTCTTCACCTCCTCCTCGGTTGTGTGTATTTCATCCAGCACTTGTTGGTATACCTCCCTATTCTGAATTCCTGGAGTCCTTCCTGTCTCCTCTGTAAATATTTCCCCTAAATCTCATGTTGAGCTCCTCACATACCTCTTGGTCGTTTCTTGTGAACTCCCCACCTTCCTTCCTTAGCCTGATAACCTGGTCCTTGACTGTTGTTTTCCTCCTGATGTGGCTATACAACAGCTTCGGGTCAGACTTGACTTTTGATGCTATGTAATTTTCGTATTGTCGCTGAGCCTCCCTTCTTACCTGTGCATATTCGTTTCTGGCTCTTTGGCTAATCTCTTTATTTTTCCTGGGTCCTTTTTCTTCTGTACTTTTTCCATTCTCTAGTGCACTTAGTTTTTGCCTCCCTACACCTTTGGGTGAACCAAGGACTCGTTCTGGTTTTCCCATTACTTCTGTTTCCCTTGGGAACAAACCTCTCCTCTGCCTCTTTGCATTTTGTTGTCACATATTCCATCATTTCTTTTACTGGTTTCCCTGCCAATTCTCTCTCCCACTGAACGTCTTGTAGGAAGTTCCTCATGCCTGTGTAGTCCCCCCTTTTGTAGTTTCGTTTTTCCCTTCCTATTCCTGCTCCCCTCTCCTCTTGTTGCTCAACTATATAATCAAAACACAGAACCAAATGATCACTAGCTCCAAAGGGGCCTTTCATATGTGATATCCTAGATGTCCAAACTACTGAAGGTGAATACTAGATCCAGTCTTGCTGGATCATCCTCACCTCTCTCTCTGGTAGTGTCTCTAACATGTTGATGCAAGAGGTTTTCCAGTACCAAATCCATCGTCTTGGCTCTCATGATTCAGGACCCCATGGGGCTCCAGGTTTTCCCAATCAATCTCCTTGTGATTGAAATCACCCATAACTAGTAACTTTGCTCTCCCCATGTGAGCTCTTTCTGGCCACCTCGGCTAGTGTGTCTACAATTGCTCTGTTGCTCTCGTCGTATTCTTCTCTTGGCCTCTTGCAGTTCTGTGGTGGGTTGTACATTACAGCAATTACCACCTTATAGCCCTCAGATGGATTGTTCCTACTATGTAGTCCCTTTCACCCATTCCATCCATTCCTTCGACTTCCTCAAATCCCCAGGTTCTTAATGAGCACTGCAACTCCTCCTCCCCCTCGGCTCCCTCTATCTTTCCTGAGGATTTGATATCCGGGTGGAAAGATTGTATCTGTTATCATCCTTGTGAGTTTCGTTTCTGTGAGTGCTATTATGTCTAAGGATGTCTCATCTAATTGTACTCGCCTAATTATGTTTGCAAGGGTCGAGACTTAGCTTCTGGCCCCGCCTACTAGGTCCTCCCTCTCTCTCTCTCTCTGCTCCATGAGCTTTATCATACCTCATCTTAAAGCTATGTATGGTTCCTGCCTCCACTACATCACTTGCAAGACTATTACACTTCCTGACAACTCTATGACTGAAGAAATACTTCCTAACCTCCTTTTGACTTGTCTGAGTCTTCAACTTCCAATTGTGACCCCTTGTTTCTGTGTCCCTTCTGTGGAACATCCTGTCTCTGTCCGACTTATCTATTCCATGCAGTATTTTGAATGCCATTATCATGTCTCCCCTAACCCTCCTGTCGATTTCCCTTAGCTCCGGAACTAACCTTGTTTCAAACCTTAGAACTTTCTCTAATTTCTTGACGTGCTTGACCAGGTGTGGGTTCCAAACTGGTGCTGCATACTCCAATGTGGGCCTGACGTACACAGTGTACAGTACCTTGAGCGATTCCTTACTAAAGTATCAGAACGTTATTCTCAGGTTTGACAGACGCCCATATGCTGCACCAGTTATCTGATTTATGTGTGCTTCCGGAGACGTGCTCGGTGTGATACTCACCCCGAGATCTTTCTCCTTGAGTGAGGCTTGCAGTCTTTGTCCACCTAGCCTATACTCTGTCTGCGGTCTTCTTTGCCCTTCCCAGATCTTCATGACTTTGCGTTTAGCGGGGTTAAACGCGAGAAGCCAGTTGTTGGACCACGTGTCCAGCCTGTCCAAGTCTCTTTGTAGTCCTGCCTGATCCTCATCTTATTTAATTCTTCTCATTAACTTCACATCATCTGAGAACAGGGAAACTTCTGCGTATATCTCTTCCATCATGTCATTCACATACACCAAAAATAGCACTGGTCATAGGACTGACCCTTGTGGGACCCCACTCGTCAAAGATGCCCACTTTGATACCTCATCACGTACCATGACTGTGTGTGTGTGTACCATGTACTCACCTAATTGTACTCACCTAATTGTGGTTGCAGGGGTCGAGACTCAGCTCCTGGCCCCGCCTCTTCACTGTCTGCTACTGGGTCTCTGCTCTTCCTGCTCCATGAGCTTTATCATACCTTGTCTTAAAACTATGTATGGTTCCTGCCTCCACTATATCTTTCTCTAGTCCATTCCACTTCCTGACTACTCTGTGGCTGAAGAAATGTTTCCTGACATCCCTTTGACTCATCTGAGTGTGTGTGTGTATGTGTGTGTGTATGTGTTAGTTACCATTTTGTTCTGGGCACATGTCGATTAGACGTGTGTGTACTCACCTAGTTGTACTCACCTAGTTGTGGTTGCAGGGGTCGAGACATAGCTCCTGGCCCCGCCTCTTCACTGCCCGCTACTGGGTCACTCTCCCTGCGCCATGAGCTTTATCATACCTCTTCTTAAAGCTGTGTATGGAACCTGCCTCCACTACATCGCTTCCCAAGCTATTCCACTTCCCGACTACTCTGTGACTGAAGAAATACTTCCTAACATCCCTGTGATTCATCTGAGTCTTCAACTTCCAACTGTGTCCCCTTGTTGCTGTGTCCCATCTTTGGAACATTCTGTCTCTATCAACCTTGTAAATTCCTCTCAGTATCTTATATGTCGTTATCATGTCCCTCCTATCTCTCCTGTCCTCCAGTGTCGTTAGGTCGATTTCCCTTAACCTCTCCTCGTAGGACATACCCCTTAGCTCAGGGACTAGTCTTGTTGCAAACCTTTGCACTTTCTCTAGTTTCTTTACGTGCTTGGATAAATGTGGGTTCCAAACTGGTGCTTCATACTCCAGTATGGGCCTAACGTACACAGTGTACAGGGTCCTGAACGATTCTTTATTAAGATGTCGGAATGCTGTTCTTAGGTTTGCTAGGCGCCCGTATGCTGCAGCAGTTATTTGGTTGATGTGCGCCTCAGGAGATGTGCCTGGTGTTATTCTCACCCCAAGATCTTTTCCTTGATTGAAGTTTGTAGTCTCTGGCCCCCTAGACTGTACTCCGTCTGCGGTCTTCTTTGCCCTTCCCCAATCTTCATGACTTTGCACTTGGTTGGGTTGAACTCCAGGAGCCAATTGCTGGACCAGGCTTGCAGCCTATCCAGATCCCTTTGTAGTTCTGCCTGGTCCTCTTCCGATTGAATTCTTCTCATCAACTTCACATCATCTGCAAACAGGGACACTTCGAGTCTATTCCTTCCGTCATGTCGTTCACAAACACCAGAAACAGCACCGGTCCTAGGACTGACCCCTGTGGCACCCCACTCGTCACCGGCGCCCACTCTGACACCTCGCCACGAACCATGACTCGCTGCTGTCTTCCTGACAGGTATTCCTGATCCATTGTAGTGCCTTCCCTGTTATCCCTGCCTGGTCCTCCAGCTTCTGCACTAATCTCTTGTGTGGGACTGTGTCAAACGCCTTCTTACAGTCCAAGAATATGCAATCTACCCACCCTCTCTCTTGTCTTACTGCTGTCACCCTGTCATAGAACTCCAGTAGGTTTGTGACACAGGATTTCCTGTCCCTGAAACCGTGTTGGCCTTCGTTGATAAGCTCATTCCTTTCTAGGTGCTATACCACTCTTCTCCTGATAATCTTCTCCATCACCTTGCATACTATACATGTCAGTGACACTGGTCTGTAGTTTAGTGCTACGTTTCTGTCTCCTTTTTTAAAAATTGGAACTACATTTGCTGTCTTCCGTACCTCTGGTAGTTGCCCTGTTTCGATAGACGTGTTGAAGATTGTTGTTAGGGTACACATAGCTCCTCTGCTCCCTCTCTCAGGACCCATGGAGAAATGTTGTCCGGCCCCATCGCCTTTGAGGTATCTAGCTCGCTTAGTAGCCTCTTCACTTCCTCCTCAGTTGTGTTTATCGTGTCCAGCACCTGGTGGTGTACCCTACCTCTCCTCCTTTCTGGAGGCCCTTCTATTTCCTCTGTGAACACCTCTTTGAATCTCATGTTGAGCTCCTCACACACTTCGTGGTCATTTCTTGTGACCTCCCCTCCTTCCTTCCTCAGCCTGATCACCTGATCCTTGACTGTTGTTCTCCTCCTGATGTGGCTGTACAACAGCTTTGGGTCAGATTTTGCTTTCGCTGCTATGTCATTTTCGTATTGTCTTTGGGCTTCCCTTCTTACCTGTGCATATTCATTTCTGGCTCTACGACTGCTCTCCTTATTCTCCTGGGTCCTTTGCCTTCTATACTTCTTCCATTCCCTGGCACACTTGGTTTTTGCTTCCCTGCACCTTTGGGTGAACCATGGGCTCATCCTGGCTTTTTCGCTTTTCCTGTTACCCTTGGGTATAAACCTCTCCTCAGCTTCCGTGCAAATTGTTGTCATATATACCATCATCTCGTTTACCGACTTCCCTGCCAGCTCTCTGTCCCACTGAACTCCGTGCAGGAAGTTCTTCATGCCCACGTAGTCCCCTTTCTTGTAGTTTGGCTTCATTCGTGCAGCCCTTCCTGCTTCCCTCTCCACTTGTAACTCTACTATGTAGTCGAAGCTTAGAACCATATGATCACTGGCCCCAAGGTGACTTTCATGTGTGATGTCCTCAATATCTGCGCTACTCAGGGTGAATACTAGGTCCAGTCTTGCTGGCTCGTCCTCCCCTCTCTCTCTGGTATTGTCCTTTACATGTTGGTACACGAGATTTTCCAGTACCACCTCCATCATTTTAGCCCTCCATGTTTCTTGGCCTCCATGTGGTTCTAAGTTCTCCCAATCGATTTCCTTATGGTTGAAGTTGCCCTGGGGGATTCTACTACATAGTGAGGGGTGGGGGATGTAAGTGTGGATTGTGGTCTGTGTTGGGATAGCGTGTTTGGTTTTGGGGTTCTGGGGGTGGGTTTGTGTGTGCTCGCTCCTGTTGCTCTTCCCTGTTCTGGTTGGTTTCTGCTGATTCTGTCTGTCTCTCTCTTCCCAGCTCCTTTCGATTTTGCCTCCACTCCCTCAGCTGCTGTCTTTCTGTTTTTGTTCTGTCCCGGTCTAGGAACACCCTCCTGTATGCTGACGATTCCTTCAGCAGTGGTTTCTCTTGCAGGGTCCTGTTTCGCACTGTTTCTGTCTTGAAGATCAGCTTGACTGGCCGTTTTCTCCCCTTCATGTACCCCCCTATTCTCTGAAAATTTACTATCTCAGACATGTCCTCTTCGCCTATTTCTCTAATGACGTTCTCAATCTCCTGTCTTTCCTCCTTCCGTCTTTCATTGTGTGTCCTTAATTCGCTCTCCTGGAGCCCGTGAATAAACACTGACTTCTCCCTCTCCGCCTCCCATTTCCTTTCCCTCCATCTCTCCCCAATGTTTTCCTGTAGCTCTTGGCATCCTGGTCGTGCCTCTCTTACCACCACCCCTGCTCCCGGCTGCTCTCCCCCTTCATTCCTTGGCCCATCTTGGACTGATAGGGCCTTTGCGTAGTTCATGTCTCCTTTCTTCCCATTGGGTTCCTTGTTCGATAAGGATGTGCCAGCTTCAGATGTTATGTCCTCTCTGGTCCATACCCCTGTAGCTTGCTTCAGCCTATTTACCTCACATTCTAGGGCACTTATCCTGGCTACTGCAGCTTCGACTTGTGACTCCCATTTCTTCTTCTCCTCCTCCAACCTCCCTTCCAATTTTGCCCAAAGCTCTGCCTCCATCCTTTTTTCCATTTTTGCAGAGACCTCACCTAGTTTACTCTCCCACTCTTGTTCCATCCTTTTGCATTGCTCCTCCATCCATTCCTCCCTACAAGAGCCATTCTCCTCTGTTCCCCTGGGCCTTCGAGTTCCCCTCTGAGACACCATCGTTAGCTGTAGTTGTGTGTGTTTGGGGAAGTGTAGGGTTTAAGCTGTATCTGTGTGTGCATTCAGGGAAGTGTAGGGCTAAAGGGGGGAGAGGTTTAAGAGGGAGAGTGATGGAAAAAGAAAGGGGCGAAGGGGGCTGTAGGTATAAGGGGTGGAAGGGAAGGAGGAAAAGAAAAGAGGGGGAATAGAGGGGAGGGAGGGAGAGGGAGAGAAAAAGGGGAGAGGAGGAGCAAAAGAGAGAAGGGAGAGGGGAGAGATGGAGAGAGATTATGGCAGTGTGGGAGTGGGAGGAGAGGGAGGGGGCCAGGGAGAGTGATGGGAGGGTGGAGAAAGAGTGGGAAGGGGGCTAAAGGGAGAAGGGGTGAAGGGAGGAAGGAAAAAGAGTGGGAAATGGAGGGACAGGGAGAGGAAGAGAAAAGGTAGAGGGGAAAAAGCAAGAGAGGAGAGGGGGAGGGATTTGGAGAGAGAGAGAGAGAGAGAGAGAGAGAGAGAGAGAGAGAGAGAGAGAGAGAGAGAGAGAGAGAGAGAGAGAGAGAGAGAGAGAGAGAGGGAGGGAGATTGGGGGAGGGAGGGAGGGAGTTAGGGAGAGAGAGTTATGGGGAGAGGGAGAGGGAAAGTGTGGGGAAGGTGTGGGTGGGTGGGGTTAGTTGTAAGGGGAAGGGACAGTGTGGGGAAGGTGTGGGTGGGTGGGGTTAGTTGTAAGGGGAGGGGAGGGAAGGGAAGGAAGAGTGATGGAGGGGTGGAGAGTGGGAAGGGGGTGGAAGGGAGGAAGGAAAATATATAAGAGGGTAGAGGGAAGATTTATTATTATTATTATTATTATAATCGAATAGAAGCGCTAAACAAGGTAGAGGGAAGAGAAATGAGATAGGAGAGGGTGTAGGGTGATGGGGGGGGGTGTGGGATTGGAGATGCCAGTGAGGGGAGGATGGGGGAGAGGGAGGGGAAACGGGGAAGGGAAAGGGGAGGGTAAGAGGGAGAGGGAGAGGGTAGAGGGAAGAGAGATGACAAGATAAGAGATGGTATAGGGTGGGTGTGGGTGGGTGTGGGATTGGAGATGCCAGTGGGGGGAGAAAGGAGGGGTAAGGAAGAGGGTGGGTGATTCCTAACGGTCAACGGCTTGTGTATATAACCTGTGTCCCGAGACTCTCCTCTCTTCAGTGCTTATGCTAGTATAATATTATTAATACTTATGCTAAGATACTAAGATACTATCACAATTGTGTGTGTGTGTTAGTGTGTGTGTGTGTGTGTGTGTGTGTGTGTGTTCGTGTGTGTGTGTGCGTGTGTGTGTGTGTGCGTGCGTGTGTGCGTGCGCGTGTGTGTGCGTGCGTGTGTGTGTGTGCATGTGTGCGTGTGTGCGTGTGTGCGTGTGTGTGTGTGCGTGTGTGCGTGTGTGTGCGTGTGTGCGTGTGTGTGTGCGTGTGTGTGTGTGTGCTGTGTGTGTGTGTGCGTGTGTGCTCACCTAATTGCTCACCTAATTGTGTGTGTGTTCGTGTGTGTGTGTGCGTGTGTGTGTGTGTGTGCGTGCGTGTGTGCGTGCGCGTGTGTGTGCGTGCGTGTGTGTGTGTGTGCGTGTGTGCGTGTGTGCGTGTGTGTGTGTGTGTGCGTGTGTGCGTGTGTGTGTGCGTGTGTGTGTGTGCGTGTGTGTGTGTGTGCGTGTGTGCTCACCTAATTGCTCACCTAATTGTGGTTGCAGGGGTCGAGTCTCAGCTCCTGGCCCCGCCTCTTCGCTGTCTGCTACTGGGTCTCTGCTCTCCCTGCTCCATGAGCTTTATCATACCTTGTCTTAAAACTATGTATGGTTCCTGCCTATGTATGGTTCCTGCGTGTGTGTGTGTGCGTGTGTGTGTGTGTGCGTGTTTGTGTGTGCGTGTGTGTGTGTGTGCGTGTGTATGTGTGCGTGTATGTGTGCGTGTGTGTGTGCGCGTGTGTATGTGTGCGTGTGTGTGTGTGTACGTTGGTATCGCGTTTCACGTGTGATTTTACTGTCACCTCCTTTACTCACCTACACCTCAGTAAATGCTATTCCAATGATGTTTACTCTAATTCTGATAGCTCGGGGAGTGACCCACAGGTTCCAGCTTGCAGAGACTGGCACTGTTGACCCCATGCAACACACAACCAAAATGAGTATTACTTGCGGCTGGTAGTGAAGTACTCTGAAGACGATCTCGCTGCTCCCTGCAGAGATTGTCGTACTCTCCGTCTATGTTATTCTGATCACTTTGCTCCTGTGATCAGTTACACTGATCCTATGTATATGTATATATATATTCTCCAGGCACCCCTCAAGTGTTTACATTTAACTGGTACTTAATTTTTTTTCCTTATTTAAACACAGACTGAGTATGGCAGTAACACTTCCTGTAGGCCTACTGCCAACGTTCACTACGCTTATTTTGTTTCTATTTTCTTCCTATTGCTTGTTATGTTATGGCACTTTTTATATGTTACCTCACAGATCACTCACGTAATTGTGGTTGCAGGGGGGTCGAAACTCAGCTCCTGGCCTCGCCTCTTCACTGTCCGCTACTGGGTCTCTTCTCTCCCTGCTCCATGAGCTTTATCATACCTTGTCTTAAAACTATGTATGGATCCTGCCTCCACTATATTTGCTAGACTATTCCACTTCCTGACTACTCTGTGGTTGAAGAAATGCTTCCTAACATCCCTTTGACTCATCTGAGTCTTCAGCTTCCAATTGTGCCCTCTTGTTTCTGTGTTCCCTCTCTGGAACATCCTGTCACTATCTACCTTGTCGATTCCCGCAGTATTTTGTATGTCGTTATCATGTCTCCTATGTGTGTGTGTGTGTGTGTGTGTGTGTGTCTGTGTGACCCAACAATTAATATTTGCACCAATAACTCAATTCCCTGTCCAGCGACCATACTAGGCGGTTGTTGGTGCTCTGCCTCCTGGTGGCATTGAAACGCAATTTTATTTTCACATATAGGGTAGAAGGACGTGTTACACCCGTCTTCTCTGGCCACAGTCTTACCTACGATATTGCAGGACATCTACAAGATTGGCATAGGAGACTTATATGTTCTGGCTCTACATGGAATGACAAGTGTGTTTGTAAAATTGTCGTCAAATCAGGAGTACGAACGGCTAGTCATCAGTTATCAGGATAACGTTTGCGCAGTTAACTCAGGCATGGAGGTGAGGATGAGGGACGTATCCCGTTCATATACTTAGATAAAAGTGCGAAACGTTCTGTTTGAAGCAGATCAGGTGGATTTAATGACAGTTTTCAAAGAATACGGTATTGTACATGCTGCAAATGTGGGGTAGTGGCATGAGGGCCACTTCGAAGAACTTATGGAGGGCTCTTTTTCATTGAAGATGACCATCAGGCGACACATACCATCATATGTAGTCCTGCCTGAGTTCAGGACTCAGGTTTATGTAACGTATGCCGGTCAATGACACACGTGCCGTATATGTGGGACTTTCAAACATGTGGCGTCGGATTGCCCAAGGAGAGGACAGCAGAGATATGAAGAGAGTATGAATCACAAGCGCGAGGAGGAAGAGGGTAATGAAAGGTCCAACATGGAGCAAGAACAATCTACAAGGTCTTGGAGTGTGATAGTAGAGGGTAGTGCACAAATATGCCAAACAATACCTGTTATGGCTACGATGGAGCAGCAAGAAATAACAGAAGTGGGGGAGTGTGCTGAGGAGGTCAGCCCCGATGTGACATTGGAAGGGGTCTTAAGCCTCCTGGATGATACACTGCTGGAGTTAAGTGTGGAAGCAGGGTCAGTCTTAAAGGAAGATAATGAAAATGGTGGTGAAATGGAAGCAGAAAATCCAGAGATATCAGAATTATTGGGTGTGCAGGTGAGTGTGGAAGTGCATGAGAGTGAAATGGATAGTGGTAATGGTATGGTAGTGTCGGGGGAATCCTGGAACAGATCGGTCGCCTCATCAGATGGTCGTGCAAAGATCGTGCAAAAAGCCTTTGGTGGATGCATCAAAAAGGGGAAATGGAGGGTTGCAACTTAGGAAGGTGCCAAGGGTGGGAAAGGCGTAAGTAGGGTAGTAGGCACGGGGAAAACTGACGTGACGCATCCACCAAAGTTGAGAGGTAAACCTACATCATTGTTTTACAGTGTATAACTATTAACGTAAATTGTATGAGGGCGGAAGTTAAAAGGAAGTGGGTGGAGGTGACACTGAGACGTTTTGATGTGCAAGTTGGATTTTTGCAGGAACATAATTATAGGTATGGAAGAGACTTACGTTTGGCAGGTTATGATGTGTATGCTTTGTCTTCAGAGAGATTAAAGGGAGGGGTTACAGTAGTAATAAAGGTGTCAAGCCCTTTTCAGTTGATAGCATGGGAGGAGTGTGGGGGGGGACGTATAGTAAAGGTGGATGGGGAATGGGGTGGGGTCAGAGTATCCTTTGAAGGGGTTTATATGCCAGCAGAGTTTTCTAGGACTGTCAAGGATGAATTCGTGAACGAATATCTCGTGTATGCCTTAGGAGGGATACCAGGTGTAGCAATAGTGGATGGGGATTGGAACTGCATCTTAGGAATAAAGATGTGGAACCTAGGAGAGCGGAATGTGTGTTAGGGGTCTTAAGGGATGTGTTGAACAGCACGGGGTAAAAGGTAGGGGGGAAAGGGAGTAGCACACATACTTTCGAAAGGAATATGCAGCTAGATTGGACAGGATTTATGGGTCAGATCAGGTAGTGATTGGAAGTATACAAACGATAGATGTAGGGTTTTCAGACCATAGAGGGGTACTGGTAGACGTAAATTGGGAAGGGGCAGTTAGATGGTATAGGGCTACTGGAAATCGAATGTTAGGTTGTTGAGTGGGGAGGACAAACAGGTAAGTTTTGCACAATGGTGGAAGAGGATGTGGAAGCAAGGTAAGAGACAGGTTGAGTCGAGAGAAAGTTTAATAGTGTGGTGGAAAAAGTGGCAAAAGAGGGTATAAAAGGATTTTATAAAAGGTTAGGGAGAGAGAAGGCGTGCTGGTCGTTTGGGTTGCAAAAGTATGAAGAGAGGTTACTGTACAGATGTTATGAGAGGAATGGACTTAACGCAGTGCAGGAAATAAGGGGATTGAAAGAAAGGCTGAGAGGAATACAGAATGAATGTTTTGATGCTTGTAGATTGAAAGCGGGGATGGATGATGTATTATGGGGAGATAGACCGTCGAAGTATGTGTTAAGAAAATGTAGGAAAAGGAGGAAGGTATGACAGAAAATTGTAAAGAAGTGGAGGAGGGATTGGAGAGTTATGTGCAGGGGCAAAGATTAAGGACGACTGAGGCGATGGGTGTGTACATGGACAAATGGTTTGAGAAGTACTGGAGAAGTGATAGGGGAGGTATAACGGAGAGAGGCGTGATTATGGAGGGAGTACAGGTAAAGGTGAGAGAGAGGGACTGAGTAAGCATGGAAGGACCTATTAAAAAGGAAGAGGTATGGGAGGTGGTGAATGGGTTAAGCAAAGGAAAAGTTCCAGGGATAGATGGGATAGTCAATGATTTTTATAGGGTACATTGGGATGTAATGAGGGAATGTTTGGTACAGCTATTAAATACAATGAAGGAGAAGGGATGCTTAGGAACTGAACAAAGTACTGGTGTGGTGATGTTAGTTAAAAAAGGGGGAACAAGATTAACCATAAGTAATTACAGTGATGTGTACTACAAGATTTTTGCAAAAGTATTGGGAAATAGGTTAAAACGAGTGCTAGGAGGAGTGATTGCAGAAGGACAGTGTAGTATACCTGGGAGGAGCATGATTAGAGGTCACAAAAGAATTAGGAAGTATATAGAGGGCAGCGTAGATGGAGGGGGGTATTAGCGTTAGATTGGCAAATTGGGTATGCCAGTGTGGAGAGGGAGGTGCTATATGAGATCATGAAACATCAGGGGTTTGGAGAGGAAGTGGTAGGATGGATTGAAACAGTTTATAAGGGGACATGTGTACGAGAGCAGGTGAATGGTCATGTGGGGAGGGTGGTACAAATGGAAAGGGGATTAAGGCAGAGATGTCCTCTGTCGCAAAGTCTATTCGCGAGTATGCAAGATCCATTCTATAGACTGGTTGAGGAGGGAGTAAGGAGGGAGGCAAGGGAGGGAGTAGAGGAGCGTGGGGAGCCATGGATAGTGGGATACGTTGATGACACTACTGTGCTCATAGGCAACGTAGAGGGATTGGTCAATGTGGGACGGATCATTGAGTTTTTTTTGTAGAGCAATGGGAATAAGGGTAAATGGGACCAAATCACGGTTATAGGAGGTAGGTAGGTGGGTGGGGGTAGGTTGGGTGAGAGGCATGGATGGGTAAGAGTGAAAAAAAATAAGATATTACATTTCTCACCCACATCATCCCTAAAACATCCTTCCTATACTCGCCTATACTCATCCTCGTATTAACACCTAGGGATATTTTAACCCAACGACACAACATGACCTTAGGAGACAGAGTGTAGGTTGTGTTAACGAGTGGTGATGGTTACTCTGACTCCAAACATCATGTTGGGTCGTTGGGTTAAAATATCCCTAGGTGTTAATATGAGGAGTATAGTTGAGTATAGGAAGGATGTTTTAGGGATGATGTGGGTGAGAAATGTGATATGTAGCATATATGAGAAATGAAATGTGTAATCAGTTTTATGTTTTGGTGAATATAACTTAAATTTTGATAGGTAAGTTGTATTATTTTTTTGAATAATATATGTCTTAAGTGTTCGTGAACCGATTTAGTGTACATGCTGGTGAATGCGTAGTGATTTAGATTATTGGTTGTCATGGTATAAATGTACATGATTGAGTGATCTTGGTATAATGCTCATGCAATTTGTGTAAAATTTTTGTCTTCATATGTCTTATGTTTAACATTATGTTTGTTGGTTTTCATATGTCTTAAGTGATTTTATGTCAATTTGTGTTTTGTGATTTTTGATAGATAGTGTACTTGTTAAGTTTTTTTAGTCAATATGTTTGTGTGAAAGTTTATAACTTCATTTTTTGTCTTTAAGTGTTCTATAAAAAATTTTGTGAAATGGTGAGTAGTTACCATATCTTCGGTGTTTAGGCAAATTTTTTTGGTGTTTCATATGACTTATGTGATTGTGACTATCATTTTATTGTTTTAGGGTATATATGACTAGAGTGTAACTCTAGTTTTTGTGATCAATTGTTAGATTTGTGATCATGTGTTAGATTTTGAATATGACTTAGTTTTGGTTGTCTCATGTCTTAGTTGAGGTGTATGACTTATATTTTGAATATGTCTTAGTTTCTGTTATGTCTTAGTTTTTGTTATGTCTTAGTTGGTGGTGACTGTGTTAGTTTTGGCAATGTGTCATGTCTTAGTTGGTGATGTCTTAGTTTTGGTAATGTTCCATTACCTAGTTGCAGGGTCCCTGGGAAGGAGACCACTCTGAGAGAAAGTCTACTACTGTGGTGGTGAGAGGCAGTGGCAATAAGAGGCAGTGGTGGTAGAGGCAGTGGTGGTAAGAGGCAGTGGTGGTGAGAGGTAGTAGTGGTGAGAGGCAGTGGTGGTGAGGGTAGTGGTGGAAAGGGCAATGGTGGAAAGAGGCAGTGGTGGTGGGGGCAGGGTAGGGGGGCAGTGATGGTAGAGGCAGTGGTGGTGAAGCGGGGAGAGGCAGTGGTGGAAAGAGGCGTGGGGGTGAGGCAGTGGTGGTGAGAGGCAGTGGTGGTGAGGGGGGCAGTGGTGGAAAGAGGCAGTGGTGGTAGAAGTGGTAGAGGCAGTTTTTGTAAAAGTGAGGGGGAGTAAACAAGTTAAATGAATAAATGAGAGAAATGAGAGTGAAAAAGGGGTTTCGGGATTTTTGTAAACAAACCAGTTGTTGTTGTTGTTGTTGCTGTTCCAGACAGGACACGAATAAATTTTTTCACTCTGTCAAGCAACTGGAAGTGATCTAATTTGTTAGCATTCAAACTATCTTTTTTCTTTTATAACACGTCTGAAGGGGGAAAAAAATGGGAAGATGTTTTTTAGCTGGACCAAAAATGCCCCCAACATTCTTGAAAACATATATTATTCTTTTTTTTGTATATCGGTTATTTATTTATATTGTTTATTATGTCATATTGATGAATTTGGTAGATAAACAAGTTGTCGGGTTGAAAAAGATCCCCCTTAAAACCCTTTATGCTCGGAGCAGGGGCAAAAAAATTGTATTTCCATTATTTCGGGGGAAAAAATTTATTGATTTTTTGAACGTTTCGAGTTGAGAATACTCCTGGAATGGATTATGTTCGAAATCGGGGGGTTCCCCTATTTTAATATATATATATATATATATATATATATATATATATATATATATATATATTAGTAGGGTTTTTTGTAGAACTCAAAATGGCGGCGGTCCCCCCCAACCCCCCCTTCCCGGGGGCCCCCCCCCTTCCTCCCCCCCCCCCCCGGTCGGGGCCCCCCTTTCCCCGGGGGGGC
>WNWK01043553.1:0-15448 GCA_009830355.1 Cherax destructor
AAAAAATTAACCTTATTGGCCAGAAATAATCTGCATAACAAGCAGATTATTTCAGGCCAATAATGTCCGAAATAATCTTGATGTTAGCTAGGGCCGTATACCTTGTACATGTACTTTTAGTAATAAAGATAGTATTATGATAAATATTATTATTATTATTTTTAGTAATCTCCACTTTTCCACTCTGCAGTAAAATCTTTAACGGTTTTGGTGAGACTTAGTGAACTTAGGTGAGGTGCGGGTGTCTGGATGTGCTGGGGCTTAGCAAGGTGCTCCACATGATCTAATTAGGAGTTTTAGTTCCTGTTTATATTTACTTTACTGCAACAAATCTTTATGGTGCCATCAACAAGTCTGGCTCGATACGACTTCAGCTCGCACTGACCCTTATAAACCCAACAAAGGAAAAACAGCATTCCTCTCATTCGATATAAGCAATATTTTTCCGAAGAAATACACAAAAATGGTGAGTATTTTCCTCCATCAACGCAAGTTTGATGCAGAATGTGAGTCTGGGCAGCCACATGATGAGCTTGATGGAAAGTATTTGTCTGAGAGGCAGATTTAAGGCAATTTTAAGTAGTGGCCAGTAATATTATTTCTGGTACTGACATGTAATAATAATAATAATATTATCTTTATTTCTATAAACTTATATAGACAATAGCTGACATCAATTGCATATTACTATATAGAAAGTCTCTTCTTGTTATGCAGAGAATTTCCTGCAAATTAGGTCAATTTTGTCACCAGGATGCAACGCAGACAATTCAACTAACATCCACAAGGCGACCCACACCAGTCCACTAACTCAGGATGTAACCCACACCAGTCCACTAATACTCAGCATGTAACCCACACCAGTCACCTAACACCCAGGATGCAACCACACCAGTCACCTAACACCCAGGATGCGACCCACAACAGTTGCCTAACACCCACGATGTGACCCACACCAGTCCACTAACACCCAGGATGCAACCCACACCAGTCCACTAACACCCACAATGCGACCCACACCAGTCCACTAACACCCACAATGTGACAGACACTAGTCCACTAACACCCAGGATGTGACCATGACCAGTCCACTAACACTCGGGATATGACCCACACCAGTCCACTATAACCCAGGATGCAACCCACACCAGTCCACTAACACCCACAATGTGACAAACACCAGTCCACTAACACCCAGGATGTGACTCACACCAGTCCACTAACACCCATGATGCGACCCACACCACTACACTAACACCCACGATGCGACCCACACCAGTCCACTAACACCCACGATGCGACCCACACCAGTCCACTAACACCCACAATGTGACACACACCAGTCCACTAACACCCACGATGCGACCCACACCAGTCCACTAACACCCACAATGTGACAAACACTAGTCCACTAACACCCAGGATGTGACCATGACCAGTCCACTAACACTCGGGATATGACCCACACCAGTCCACTATAAACCAGGATGCAACCCACACCAGTCCACTAACACCCACAATGTGACAAACACCAGTCAACTAACACCCAGGATGTGACTCACACCAGTCCACTAACACCCATGATGCGACCCACACCACTACAATAACACCCACAATGCGACCCACACCAGTCCACTAACACCCCACGATGCGGCGGCCCACACCATTCCACTAACACTCAGGATGCGACCCACACCAGTCCACTAACACCCACGATGTGACTCACACCGGTCCAATAACACACAGGATGCGACCCACACCATTCCACTAACCCAGGATGCGACCCACACCAGTCCACTAACACCCACGATGTGACCCAAACCAGTCCACTAACATACAGGATGTGACCCACACCAGTCCACTAACACCCACGATATGACCCACACCAGTTGACTAACACCTAGGTACCTATTTTACTGCTAGGTGAAAATGGACAGTAGGTGTCTTAAGGAAACACGTCCTGATGTTTCCACCTGTACCAGGGATCGACCCCAGGACCTCAGTGTGTGAACTGAGTGTGCTACCAATTGAGCTACTGTACACCTAATGATTACCAGTGTGTTTACAAGTGTCCTGGACTGTACATAAATGTCTTTTTCCACAATGTAGGTAATGCTTACAGGTATGGCAGAAAGAAACCTGGTTCATAACAAACCTTGATTGAACAAAACTTGATAAAGCTCAACTCCATAATAAGAACTCACTCTGCATCTGTACTAAGTGTCAGTCTATAATGAAGTGTCCTAAACAGTGCTGGTGGACACTATAAATATAAAGAGATTTAAAACAATGGAGGCTTGATCCTCTGTCTGCTGAGTGGGAGACAGATGAACACTAACTTTTTCATCCTTGTGTTTCAGAATGTCAGAGTTTGAGCAGACTATGCAGAGCGTATAATTGTTCTGGGAATTATTTATCAGCGAGTGATGACCGGGTAAGGGGCACAGAAGCAGTATTGAATGGCTAGTACCATTATAAGAAAATATCAAGATGGCAAACCACTGCAAGAGAAATAAGACTCGCAGGAAGATGATCATGGAGGTATGCATTGACAAATGTTTGTTTAAATTTGAAAATGTACACATTGTACTGAAGATACAACTTTAGTACCAGCCTTGGTGTGGGGGCGTTGTGCTCTCGCATCACTGACAAGTTTCTCCCATTCTATATGGGACACTTGTTCTCACGTTATTCTATATGGGACACTTATCCTCACCTTATATTTGGTTTAGCGCTTCTATTTTATTATAATAATAATAATAATCCTCACCTTATTCTATATGGGACACTTGTCCTCACCTTATTCTATATGGGACACTTGTCCTCACCTTATTTTATATGAGACACTTGTCCTCACCTTATTCTATATGGGACACTTGTCCTCAGCTTATTCTGCCCAGTGGTCACATTATTATAGGGGATCAAGAAATCATAGTGACATGATTGCAAACAAACCATACAACGGGTGGGGCTTGAACCTGCGGTCAGAGAGTCATAAAACTCCAGACCGACGCGTTATCCACTGGGCCAGCTGGCACCATTCATTTTTCCACTTTACGCATGTTTCACAAGTTTTGGTGAGAGGTAAGTTACTGAACTCAGGTGAGGGAGTAGGTCTCCCACTCTGCTGGGGCTTTGGTAGGGGCTCCAACTGACCTGACTCGGAATGTTTTGTTCCTATTTATATTTGCAAAGGAAAGTCCTGTTCCCTTTCCTGTCATTGCCCAGCTTTGGGTATTCTTCCCTGTACATCAGGACGCAGGGCTTGATATGTGAAAGCTGTGAGTGGCCTTTGAAACCCTCAACTAGAAGAAAAAACATAAGACTCGTGGAGAGATAATCACAGATTGATGCACATTTAAATCTTAAGATTTATTACAGTCATCAGGAGGGTAGAAGGTGTTCTTGACTACTAGTTCGCAAATTTATTTCTCGACAATCCATTCACATTTGCTTTGCAGTGTAAATGATAAGAGGTAATTGCCTAGCACCTCAGCAAATTGTGGTAGATATATAGAATATCAAACCAAACATTTGTAAAAAAACATTAAAGACAATAGCTGAATCTTCTTCAATTTTATGTTGGGTCACAACCCTGGGTTTGGTAGCCCCTGATGTACACACTCACATTGTAGTGAAACATAGTCGACCTCGATTAAGAGCCTTGATAGGGACAAGACTAAAGGTTCATGAATCTTGAAGCTGCAGATCATAGGAATTTTACATGTGAGAATTATTGAAATACTGTGTTTTTGTCCATGTTTTTCTTTATCAACATACTGGTTATATCGGCATGCAACTGGCAAGACAGTGTAGTGAGTGATGATGAAATAGTTTCTTCTTTTTTGGGTTACCCTGCCTTGGTGGAAAACTGCTGATGTGTTAAAAAAAAAATACTGGTCATAAAGTTTTTCTTTTTAAATTTAGTAATTTATACAGGAGAAAGAGTTACTAGCCCCTTGCTTCCTTTTTGGCCATATCTAAGTAAATATATATCCAGTCCACTTAATATTGACAATTTTAAGGAGCAAATGGTAATACATTGAATGAAATCCTATTTTTTTTTTTTTAATTTATGGATAATGTGCCAAACAAAACGACAGTGGGTGCCAAGAAAAAAAACTTAATAATCAAAGCTATCCGCTGAATGGCCTTCAGATCATATAGAGTACAAAGAACATGAATTGTAGGGTTCCAGTGTACAGAGAGACTTATCTGAATAAGCACTTAAGGCCCAACACACACAGCATTTATTTTCGGTGTTCCACGTTTTTGTTGACTTTCAATTGAGCCATTGCTCCACCCACCAGTGATAATCACTGGCAAGTGGAACACAATGAACAATGGCTTAATTTGAAGCCAACAAAAACTTGGAACACCAAAAAGGTGGTGTATATGTGGGGCCCTCCTGTACTTGCATGTTTCACTGAGAGGTGACTTTTCAAGTCATGAATGAAAACAAATTCCTTGTAACACATCCAAATACAGGCTTGCTCTGTTACAAACTACTTTGTACTACAGGTCCACATTCCTTTATATGAAATTCTGAAATTCGAAAAGTTCTGAAAGCCAAAGTTTTCTTGTGGAGTGTGGACCATCAGTAATCTCTACATAACTCCACGTGACAGCCAGAGTGGCAGGCGTCAGTTGTGTCTCAGCGCTTGTAGTGTTCACACGTGCGTCTGCTGTTCGCTGATATTTTGTCTTTGCTTTTTATTTTGTGACTGTGTTTAATTTCACTGTTAAAATGTCAAAAACAGCTGCAGATACCCGTATGGGTAACAGTGAGAAAAGAAAAGGAAGCATTTGATGTTATCAATAATGCAGAAAGTAGAGTTATGCAGAACCTTGATGGTGGTGTACCTTACTGAAGAATATGGTGTTGGAACTACCACTGTTTATGATTTAAACAAACAGAAAGACAAGTTACTTAAGTATTATAGTGACAGTGATAACAAAAAACTAATGAAAAATAGGAAAACACTGCATGGGTTATCCTAGGTAATTTACACTATGTATAATAACTATTTATGTATATCTGTGAGATAGAGACAGAGATACAGAGACAGGCAGATGCAGACAGCCATCCGGCCTCCCAAACACGTATTACGCGTTCCAGAATTGTTTCTCTTTACTTAGGGTACAGGATATAGTACATTCTGGTAGGATGACACTACCAGTGGTATCAAAATTGAAAGGATGTTGAACAATGTTGCGCATGGGTTATTATCGAGGTTTTTGATATTTATCCCACTTAGTGTGAGTATTTAAACGTTTTTGCTGCAGTGTTAATGTTTGATTATGGGGTGCTGCCCTACACCCCACCTTCATTCTGAAATTCGAAACACTAATGGCCCCAAGGGTTTCAGATAAAGGAATGTGGACCTGTACCACCTTAGCATTACCTGTTATCCAATTTTTTTTTTTTTTTAATACTTTGGCCGTCTCCCACCGAGTGATGCAGGGTGACCACCCAAAAAAGAAACAATTTGACCATCATTCACACATAATCACTGTCCTTGCAAAGGTGCTCAGATACAACAGTTTAGATGTCACTCCAAACATACAATATCCTATTATTATCTTCCCCAATTTCCCTCTTTTTCTCTTTATCTATACAGGAGCCAGACTACAGAGCCAATGGAATTGTCAAGCCGTGTTTGAAGAATCGATCGGTATTGTACTAATATGCAGTGGCAACTTTCTTGCTTTTAAACCTCTATACTGCCTAAAGAATCTCTTGAAGAATATGCTAATTAGTGATTTCTGTTTTGTTTTCTAGGATATTTTAATTTGTTTGCATATTATTAGTGAACACGCGTTTTAGATAGGAGTGAATGGAGACGATTGGTTTTTGGTACCATAAAAGCTGTTGGAGTATGAGCAGGGTATTATTTAGTGAAGGGATTCAGGGAAACTGGTTAACCGGACTTGAGTCCTGGAAATGAGAAGTGCAATGCCTGCACTTTAAAGGAGGGGTTTGGCATATTGGCATTTTGAAGGGACTTCTAAACTGTCGTTTCTGAGCTCCTCTGCAAAGACAGTGATTATGTATGAGTGAGGTGAAAGTGTTGAATAATGAAAGTAATTTCTTTTTGGGGATTTTCTTTCTTTTTGGGTCACCCTGCCTCCGTGGGAGACGGCCGACTTGTTGGGAAAAAAAATAAAAATTATTAGTGAATTCATTTTTTTAATTATTTTAAATGATTTATTAATCAATAATAAATATCTAATATTTAGTATTAACCGTTAACTGTCCAAACGTAGATCTATGTTCTCTCGCCCAGCAATCCAAATATTTTGAAACAAAATAGCTATTTAATTTAAATTAAAGAGGGCAATTTTCTGTGTGTGATAAGACCAAAAAACAACAATTTAGGACCAGTATTTACCGAGATATAAGACCACGAAGTTGGCACTGAATGCTCACCTGACTGCAACATGGAGACCTGCCACTTGCAGGAGTGTTGCCGATATACCTTTTATTCTCGTTTTTATATTATTTTATATAATTTTTATGTTCTGATAATTACAATTTCTAGTTGGACTTGTGATTTCAAAGCCAATCTTTGTTCTGACACTAATATTAGGTACTGAAATTTTACTCAAATAGACACAAACACACTGACAGGTGAACATTTACACCTGCCATGGTCATTTACTATTGTCTAGGAATATATACAAAGTATTTATACGTCTCAGCAATGTTTTAGACATGCTGGAGTATATTTAAACTCCTTGAAGCATGGTGTTAAGACGAATGTTACTAAACTGCTGACTGCAGCAGTAGTTTTACACTTGATGATTGTGCATTGCTGCAGGGAACCCCTGGCTTTGTTTGTTTTCACTGTTACACATAAACATGTCTGTCTATCTAGCTCTGCTTATCTGTCTTTCTGTCTGCCTCTGTGTGTGTCTGCTTGTCTCTGTCTCAGAGAGCGGTTCATGAACCAACAGATATTACACACGATGCAGTCACGTCTGATTCCTGATTAAGGGAACATGTGTATTACTTGCCAGTCATGCATATTATGCCTTATATCTAAAAGCACAGTGTATAGCGCTGGATTTTTTGGGTTATCCTAGGTAATTTACACTATGTATGATAACTGTAATTATGTGTACCTGTGAGAGAGAGATACAGAGACAGACAGACTCAGAGACAGAAATAGACAGAGACGGATGGAGAGACAGCCAAAGTCAGTCAGCCTGACGAATACGTATTACACATGTTCCAGAATCGTTTCTCTTTACTTGGGGCATAGGTTATAGGACATTCTGGCAGGATGACACTACCAGTGGTATGAAAAATAAAAGGATGTTGCACCAATGTTGCGCATGGGTTATTATCGAGATTTTTTATATTTCCGCGACCACTTGTGGCCACATCCATCTCAAAGCCACTAAACTTTGGATCAACATCACTTTCCTCTTAAAAGGGGAGTGTTAATACGACATGATATCATTGAATGCCTGGTGTTTGCCATGCTATTTTCTCTAGCTGGCACTCAATTGAACTGGTGCTCCCACAAGGTACTAAGTGGTCCCAGATTTTTTTAATAATTCGCACACCGAGTCTTAAGACCCATTCTATACTGACTAGGCATCTCAGGGCAATCGTGCCAAATTCGGAGGCAGGAAAAATAAAACGTTGATCTATATTTGGAGCGCTAACGGTACTAACGTAGATCTACGTTTGGACAGTTAAGGAGTTAAAGACAGCTTAAGAATTAGACATAGACTATTAAGTAGGATTTTATTATTCAAACCCTATATGAAGTCTGCTTCTATTGTGTCATTCCTTAGCTTATTCCATGTCTTTATCAGGGTTTGCCCGAAATGCTCTGCATACTAAAAATTCAGAATTTTTATTTCTTTGGATAGTAGAGAGTGTGTAGTTTACGTTTAATAAAATACAGTATGGCCCCGCTTTATGGCGTTTTCAAATTATGACCAAAACTTGCTATACGGAGAGCGGTATTTCTAATACAGCGTGTCCCACCCGGTTTGTTTACATTCTCTGTGAGCACATCTCTCTATTATGTCGGGAAATTTTCCAAAATTTCAAATGTTTTAAAGTTATTGCATATATTATATGTACTTTGATAATTATACTTATGGCTACCTGTACCTAAACAGTGGTACCTCGACTTACGATGTTATCATCTTACGTTATATTCGATAACCGATATTTATAACGTAAGAAATTTGAATGCGACATCCGATGTTTGATTCGTCTTACGACATTCGTACCGGACGTGTCCGCTTGGCGCCCAGCTGAGCGCGCACTCCAGGGAGCGTCAGTGCTATTGTTTACAAGCGAGAGCGACCACCCACCCACACCCACGCATTCATACCAGTATATTGTCATTATTCCACTGTTTTTAGTGCTTGCAACTGCTAAATAAGCTACCATGGGTCCAAGGAAAGATCCTAGTGCTAAGACTGTGGCAAAGAGGAACAGAAATATATGTACGATAGAACTGAAGAAGGAGATAATAGAAAAATATGAAAGTGGAGTGCGTATCAGTGAGCTGGCCAGGCTGTATGGTAAACCCTTTTCTACCATCGCTACCATTGTGGATAAGAAATATTCAAGTAAAATCAAGGAAGCTGTTGTTGCAAAAGGTGCATCTGTGATCACAAAACACAGACCACAAGTGCTGGAAAATGTGGAAAGGTTGTTGTTGGTGTGGATCAACGAGAAACAGTTAGCAGGAGATACTGTTTCGGAGGCAATAATATGTGAAAAAGCAAGGCAGTTGCATGATGATCTCCTTAAGAAAATGCCTGCAACGAGTGAAGTGAGCGAATTTAAAGCCAGCAGAGGCTGGTTTCAAAAATTTAAGAAGCGTACTGGCATACATAGTGTTGTGAGGCATGGTGAGGGAGCCAGTTGTGACAAAAGTGCGGCTGAAAAATATGTGCCTGAATTCCAGGAGTACCTAGAGGCTGAACAATTCCTCCCCCAACAAGTGTTTAATTGTGATGAAACAGGCCTGTTTTGGAAGAAAATGCCCAACAGGACCTACATTACTCAGGAGGAAAAGGCACAGCCAGGACATAAGCCTATGAAAGACAGGCTAACTTTGATGCTTTGTGCCAATGCCAGTGGTGATTGCAAAGTGAAGCCTTTACTAGTGTATCTTTTGAAAATCCCGAGTGTTTGGCAGATGCGGTGTCAGCAAGTCTAACTTGTGTGTGATGTGGAGGTCTAACAAAAAGGCATGGGTCACAAAGGACATTTTCTTAGATTGGTTCAATGGTGTGTTTGGCCCCAGTGTGAAGAAATATCTTGGTAGAGAAAATTGTGGAGGAGTTTAAATTCATCAAAGTGAAGTTCTTGCCCCCTAATACCACTCCTCTCCTCCAGCCCATGGACCAGCAGGTCATTTCCAACTTTAAAAAACTCTATACCAAAGCAATGTTTCAAAAGTGCTTTGATGTGACCACAGACATGAACATAACCCTAAGAGAATTTTGGAAAAAACATTTCCATATGCTGCATTGTGTACACCTTATAGGTAAGGCTTGGGAGGGAGTGACTACCAGGACTTTGAACTCTGCCTGGAGAAAATTGTGGCCAGACTGTGTCCTAGAGAGGGATTTTGAAGGTTTTGGGGCTGAGCCTCAGAACCCTGAGCCTGAGCCTGAGCCTGTTTTGGAAGAAATTGTGGAATTGGGCAAGTCTTTGGGGTTAGAGGTGAGTGGTGAGGATGTGGAACAATTGGTGGAGGAGCACAAGGAAGAGCTAACCACTGAAGATCTGCAAGAGCTTCAACAGCAACTGGAACAAGAGAGCAGAGGTCAGGACAATGGTTCAGAGGAGGAGGAGGAGGTGGAACAAAAATGGAAGAATGGGCCTTCTTCAAGGATTAAGGACATTTGTGGAATGTGGAGCAAGGTGCAAGCATTTATGGATGAATATCACCCTAACCATGCTGTTGCAGGCCGTGCTGGCAACCTGTACAATGACACTGTGGTGTCCCACTTCAGGGATGTTTTAAAGAATCGCCAGACACAGAGCTCCCTGGACAAATTTGTTGTTAGAAAGAGGTCCAGTGACTCTCAAGCTGGTCCTAGTGGCATTCAAAGAAAAAGACCAGTAACCCCAGAAAAGGACTTGGTACCTGCAGTGTTAATGGAAGGGGATTCCCCTTCCAAACACTAGCATACTACTCCACCTTCTCCCCTCCTCCCGTCCTCCACACATCAACAACTCTTCAATAAATGTAAGTGACATGTTATTGTACAATATTTGCATGTGTATTTAGGTATTCTTTATTAAATTATTTATTATTTAATGTCCAAAAGTTCTAAAAAATATTTTATTTAACTACTTTTGGAAGTCTTGGACGGATTAAATTTATTTCCATTATTTCTTATGGGGAAAATTGATTCGTTTAACGATTGTTTCGTCTTAAGATATGCCCTCTCTGACGGATTAATATCGTAAGTCGAGGTACCACTGAATATACTTACACACTGTGGTGGCATGCAGGTACATATTAAAATCACTAAGAGTCTCTCTACTATTCACACCATATAATAATCTCTTGGGTGCATTAAATGTCCTATATTACGTTAATATAGACATTTCCATTAATCCATCTATGATATTTTTTTCAAAATTATATATTAAACACACTACATAACATATACACATGATACATAAACCCACAGTATAAAAATTGATGTAAATATGAGATTTGTAGGAGTGTCAGAAGAATTACATTTTCTCTAGTCAAACACCAGTTACAGTGGACCCCCGGATTACGTCATTATTTCGTTCCAGAATGCTGTTCAATTGCCATTACCAAATGAATTTGTTCCCATAAGGAATAATGTAAATTAGATTAGTCCTTTTAGACCCCCAAAAATACACTTGCATAATTGTTCGAGTTTGGAGCATAACATAAACCGGGGGTCCACTGTACTTAACTGTAGAAAAATATTCCTTTCGTATGCCTTCACTCCATCTATAGCTATTCACGACTTGTGGGTTTAGCGCTTCTTTTTAATTATGATTATAATAATAATAACTTGTCAGAGCATCATTCCTTCTAAAAATGATGTTACATGAGAATGGAAGTGTTGGTCTTCATTTATTCTACTGTACCACTGTGGAGACAACTTGTACACAATGTCAAGTGTTTGTATGAACGTGTATCAACCATAACCAAACGCATTTGTTTACATAGTAGTCTGTGGCTCTGTCCTCTTACTGGTTCTCTCTCTCGTTTATTCGTTTTTATCTCGCTCACTCAACTCTCACCCTACATTAAGACTACAATTATTTTAAGGAAAGTAATGAGTGTACTGTATATGCATTTTATCGCTCTAGGGCGCTTTAAGCCTCATATTATATGTGGGTGGGGTGGCTAGGAGGGCTACCAAACCTAACTTCTTACAGTAAATACTACTCACCTTTTGCCCTACATTAACACTACAAATATTTTTAGGTAAATAATGAGTGTACTGTGTGTGTATTTTACTTTTTATTGTTTTTTAATGCCTAGTTCTATTGCTAACTTAATACATGCAATTGTAAATTTGTTAACTGGCATTTATAAGTTGAAAAAAATGGCGTTCTGCTTTCCGGTTGTAGCCTGGAACCTAACCTGCCGTATAAGTGAGGCCCTACTATTGTTAAACATAAGGAAAGCCACTAGCATGCATGAGCACTTTAATCACACTAATCCTAATGCTAATCCCAATCTCATCCTTTAAAGTGCATATATTTTGCAGGCAAAGCACAAAGTCATGGTGAGGAGACATGATGGTGATGCTTTGTTAGATTCACTGGTGAAGACAGCTACTCAGGGGCTATCCTCTCGTTCTACTCCCAGAGATAGAAAAAGATCAGGGCATGCAGACCACATGTCTTGTAAGTGCATTTGCATCTCATTGTTTGGGGGAAGAGCAGGGTGAGGTGCAGCTCTTGGTCCTGTCTCTTCGGACAAAAGTGAGTCCTGTTATATCTATTTGTGGTCATCTATGTGGATTTGTTTCCACTGTGTCATTCCACTATTATGTTGAAGAAATGCTTCTTGATATAATGTAATTGGTGTATATTTAATGCATACAGTATGACTCACTTCACTACTGGGCCATAAGTTTCAATATTTTGATTTGGTTCACTAGAAGAATTCTTACACTTTTGTATTGCAGCTGTATTTCCGTTTTCATAATATTTATTTATTTATTCCAAACAGCTGCATTAAAAGTATGATCATTGACCCTACTGAGGCTTGGATGGCTTCAAGGTTATCTGCTATTGATTCTGGAAATTTTCTTCCTCACAGCCTGGTCTCAGACTAAGCCTCCTAGGATGTAATGGAAATGTTTAGGCACATTATGTAGGTGTGATACAATATACAGGTTCTCCTTGACTTATGATAGTGCAAAAGTAATTACTTTAGGGATGAAGCTTGAGATAATTACCCAGCAGGAAAGTGGCAAGTCCGTACTTTGTATTAATTTTTTTACTGGTACAGTGGAGCCTCGGTTTTCATACTGCTCCCAACTCGAACAATTATATAAGTGTATTTTTGGGGGTCTGAAATGACTAATCTAATTTACATTCGTCCTTATGGGAACAAATTCGTTCAGTAATGGCACTTGAACAGCATTCTGGAAAGAATTATCGACGAAAACTCAGGGTCCACTGTATTTAGTTAGTTACAGTAATTATTTGTATATTTACTTTACATCTTTTAGGAGTGTGGAAGAGCCAGTTGTGAGTGTGGGGGAAGTTCGTGAGGCAGTGGGTAGAATGAAAGGGGGTAAGGCAGCTGGGATTGATGGGATAAAGATAGAAATGTTAAAAGCAGGTGGGGATATAGTTTTGGAGTGGTTAGTGCTATTACATTTAATAAATGTATGGAAGAGGGTAAGGTACCTAGGGATTGGCAGAGAGCGTGTATTGTTCCTTTGTATAAAGGCAAAGGGGACAAAAGAGAGTGCAAAAATTATAGGGGAATAAGTCTGTTGAGTGTACCTGGTAAAGTGTATTGTAGAGTTATTATTTAAAGAATTAAGAGTAAGACAAAGCAGGATAGCAGATGAACAAGGGGGCTTTAGGAAAGGTAGGGGGTGTGTAGACCAAGTGTTTACAGTGAAACATATAGGTGAACAGTATTTGGATAAGGGTAAAGAGGTTTTTGTGGCATTTATGGATTTGGAAAAGGCGTATGATAGGGTGGATAGGGGGGCAGTGTGGTAGATGTTGCAGGTGTATGGAATAGGAGGTAGGTTACTGAAAGCAGTGAAGAGTTTTTATGAGGATAGTGAGGCTCAAGTTAGAGTGTGTAGGAGGGAAGGGGACTATTTCCCAGTAAAAGTGGGCCTTAGACAAGGAGGTGTGATGTCACCGTGGTTGTTCAATATACAGTGAGCCCCCGGTTCTCGTCGGCAATCCGTCACAGAGGGCCCGTCGACCACCGGTTTGGTCGAACTCCGATTCTATTTTCCCCATAAGAAATAATGGAAATAAAATTAATCCGTCCCAGCCATCCAAAAGTATTAAAATAAAATATTTTTTAGGACTTTTTGACATTAAAATAATCACAATTTTATAAAAAAAAATAAGATAAATAGTACAATAACATGTCACTTACATTTATTGAAGAGTTGTTGATGTGTGGAGGACGGGAGGAGGGAAGAAGGTGGTACCTGCTAGTGTTTGGAAGGGGAATCCCCTTCCATTAACACTGCAGGTACCAAGTTCTTTTCTGGGGTTACTGGCCTTTTCTTTGAATGCTACACTCCCTGCATGAATGCTACACTCCCTGCATGAATGCTACACTCCCTGCATGAATGCTACACTCCCTGCATGAATGCTACACTCCCTGCATGAATGCTACACTCCCTGCATGAATGCTACACTCCCTGCATGAATGCTACACTCCCTGCATGAATGCTACACTCCCTGCATGAATGCTACACTCCCTGCATGAATGCTACACTCCCTGCATGAATGCTACACTCCCTGCATGCTGCTACACTCCCTGCATGCCTACTACACTCCCTGCATGCCTACTACACTCCCTGCATGCCTACTACACTCCCTGCATGCCTACTACACTCCCTGCATGCCTACTACACTCCCTGCATCCCTACTACACTCCTTGCATCCTTGCTACACTCCCTGCATCCTTGCTACACTCCCTGCATCCTTGCTACATTCCCTGCATCCCTGCTACACTCCCTGCATCCCTGCTACACTCCCTGCATCCCTGCACACTCCCTGCATCCTTGCTACACTCCCTGCATCCTTGCTACACTCCCTGCATCCTTGCTACACTCCCTGCATCCCTGCTACACTCCCTGCATCCTTGCTACACTCCCTGCATCCTTGCTACACTCCCTGCATCCCTGCTACACTCCCTGCATCCCTGCTACACTCCCTGCATCCCTGCTACACTCCCTGCATCCCTGCTACACTCCCTGCATCCCTGCTACACTCCCTGCATCCCTGCTACACTCCCTGCATCCCTGCTACACTCCCTGCATCTCTGCTACACTCCCTGCATCCCTGCTACACTCCCTGCAAAAGATCTACATTTCCCTGCATGAATGCTACACTCCCTTCCGCTCACCCCCTGCATCCTTGCTACACTCCCTGCATGAATGCTTCCTCCCTGCATATTTTTTTACCACAGGCTTGGCACTAGGAGCTTTCTTGGGGCCCATGGTGGCTTTTTAGCAGTTGCAAGCAATAAAAACACTGGAATAATGACAATAAAATTGGTATGAATCGTGGGTGGTGCGTGGGTAACTCACTTGTAAACAATAACACACTGAGTGCCTGGGGCCCCAGCAGCCCGGCCACATGCGTACGCGTTCGGGACGAATAGCCCCACTCCCGAACTCCAGTGGGCCCCCTAATACGAGTCAAAAATATTGTAAAAAAAATTTTCGAACACCGATTTTGGGGAGCTCCCCGGGGCCCCCCGTGAAAACCCCCGGGGGTTTACTGTATTTATAGATGGGGTTGTAAGAGAAGTGAATGTGAGGGTCTTGGCAAGAGGTGGGGGTTTAAAAAATAAAAATTAAATACAAAGTGGGGGTTGTCACAGTTGCTTTTTTGCTGATGACACTGTGCTTTTGGGGGGATTCTGGGGAAGTTTAGAGGTTGGTGGATGAATTTAATGAAATGTGTAAAAAAAGAAAAATTGGGAAATTTAATATAGGAAAAAGTAAGGTGATGAGGATAACAAAAAAATTAGGTGACGAAAGATTGGATATCAGATTGGAGGGAAGAGTATGGGGGGGTGAATGATTCAGATTTTGGGAGTGGACATGTCAACAGATGGGGCTATGAAGGATGAGGTGAATCATAGGAATTTATGAGGGGAAAAAAGGGGGAGTGGAGCACTTGAATCTGTGGGGGACAAGGGCTTTGTCCATGGAAGTAAAAAAAAGGGGAAAGTAGAAATATAGTTAT
>WNWK01043554.1:0-15448 GCA_009830355.1 Cherax destructor
TCTGCTGCTTTGTCTACCCTTTCCTATGTTGTTACTGCACTCTCCTGCGTTGTTGCTGTGGTGCCCTTCTTGTCCCTGGCTGCTTTTTCTATATACCTCTCTTGTGTTGTTAGTATCCTACTCATCTTGTTTTGGGCCCCACGTGTGTCAGACAGTGCCTGTGCATGCAAGAGTTTTTCTTTTTTCTCCACATTCCCTTTGACTATGTCTGCACAAGCTAAAAGTGCCGTTTCTGAACAGATACTTTTGTCTCTACTCTGTGTCAGACTCTGCAGCTTCACTTCTAAGATCTGGATCTTGGCTTCTGCTTTTATGACTTGCATTTCCCATTTTCTGCTTTTCTCAGCTATCCTCCTCTCCATTCCCTCGCTGATCACCATTATCTTCCTCTCCCATTCCTTCTCCCTTTTATTGAGTTCCTCCTCCCACTGTGGCCTCCCCGGATCAACCATCGTTCCCCTTGTTGACATCCTTCTCGCTGAGCCGCCCATATTCCCACGATGTGCCCTTATGGATGTAGTGAGAGTGTCAGAAGGAGTGAGAAAGGGAGAGGAGGCGAGGAGGAGGATATATCTTGGAGGTACTGTGGTAGGGGTGGATCAAGTGGGGAAGGGAGAGAGGAGAGAGAGAGAATATAGAGGATAGGGAGGGAGAGAGGAGGATATTGAGAGGGAAGAGCAAGAGAGAGAGAGGTAGAGAGAGAGGAGGTAGAGAGGTAGAGAAGAGAGGTGGAGAGAGAGGCGAGAATGTCAGAAGGAGGGAGGAAGGAGAGGATAGGGAGGAGTGTCAGAGGAGGGAGACAGGAGAGGGCCAGAGGAGGGTGGTAGGGCTGGGTACTCATGGAAGGGCAAGGGGAGGGAGATAGCTTGGAGGAAGTGTAGTGAGGGCGGATCAAGTGGGGGAGGGAGGGAGAGGTGGAGGAGAGAGAGGAGGAGGGAAGGAGAGAAGGAAGGGAGGGAGAAGAGAGAGAGAATAGGAGAGGGAAGGAGAGAGAGGAAGAGATAGAGAGAGATGAGGAGAGAGGGAGAGAGGGAGAGAGAGGAGAGAAAGGAGGAAGGGAGAGAGAAGGGAGAGAGAGGAGGAGGAAGGGGAGAGAGATGAGAGAGAGGAAGGGAGAGGAAGGAGAGAGTATAGGAGAGGAGGAGAGGAGAAGAGGAAGAGGAGAGAGGAAGGGAAGGAGGATAGAGAGGAGAGAGGAGGAGAGGAGGCAGAGAGAGGAGAGAGAGAGAGGAGAAGGGGATGAGGAGGTAGAGAGAAGAGTAGAGAGGGGAGAGGAGGGAGAGGATGGGATGAAGATAGGGATGAGGCTAGTTCAGAGTGTGGGATGAGGTTAGGTAGAGAGGGTACTGAGGAGGACTGAGGTCTCAGGTTTCAGGAGGTGTACTCACAGGGACTGAGGTCTCAGGTTTCAGAGAGGTACTCACGGGGACTGAGGTCCAGGTTTCAGAGGTGTACTCACGGGGACTGAGGTCTCAGGTTTCAGAGGTGTACTCACGGGGACTGAGGTCTCAGGTTTCAGAGGTGTACTCACGGGGACTGAGGGTCTCAGGTTTCAGGGAGAGTGATACTCACGGGGACTGAGGTCTCAGGTTTCAGAGGTGTACTCACGGGGACTGAGGTCTCAGGTTTCAGAGAGTGTACTCACGGGACTGAGGTCTCAGGTTTCAGAGGTGTACTCACGGGGACTGAGGTCTCAGGTTTCAGAGGTGTACTCACGGGACTGAGGTCTCAGGTTTCAGAGGTGTACTCACGGGGACTGAGGTCTCAGGTTTCAGAGGTGTACTCACGGGGACTGAGGTCTCAGGTTTCAGAGGTGTACTCACGGGGACTGAGGTCTCAGGTTTCAGAGGTGTACTCACGGGGACTGAGGTCTCAGGTTTCAGAGGTGTACTCACGGGGACTGAGGTCTCAGGTTTCAGAGGTGTACTCACGGGGACTGAGGTCTCAGGTTTCAGAGGTGTACTCACGGGGACTGAGGTCTCAGGTTTCAGAGGTGTACTCACGGGGACTGAGGTCTCAGGTTTCAGAGGTGTACTCACGAGGGACTGAGGTCTCAGGTTTCAGAGGTGTACTCACGGGGACTGAGGTCTCAGGTTTCAGAGGTGGGTCTCACGGGAGGGACTGAGGTCTCAGGTTTCAGAGGTGTACTCACGGGGACTGAGGTCTCAGGTTTCAGAGGTGTACTCACGGGGACTGAGGTCTCAGGTTTCAGAGGTGTACTCACGGGGACTGAGGTCTCAGGTTTCAGAGGTGTACTCACGGGGACTGAGGTCTCAGGTTTCAGAGGTGTACTCACGGGGACTGAGGTCTCAGGTTTCAGAGGTGTACTCACGGGGACTGAGGTCTCAGGTTTCAGAGGTGTACTCACGGGGACTGAGGTCTCAGGTTTCAGAGGTGTACTCACGGGGACTGAGGTCTCAGGTTTCAGAGGTGTACTCACGGGGACTGAGGTCTCAGGTTTCAGAGGTGTACTCACGGGGACTGAGGTCTCAGGTTTCAGAGGTGTACTCACGGGGACTGAGGTCTCAGGTTTCAGAGGTGTACTCACGGGGACTGAGGTCTCAGGTTTCAGAGGTGTACTCACGGGGACTGAGGTCTCAGGTTTCAGAGGTGTACTCACGGGGACTGAGGTCTCAGGTTTCAGAGGTGTACTCACGGGGACTGAGGTCTCAGGTTTCAGAGGTGTACTCACGGGGACTGAGGTCTCAGGTTTCAGAGGTGTACTCACGGGGACTGAGGTCTCAGGTTTCAGAGGTGTACTCACGGGGACTGAGGTCTCAGGTTTCAGAGGTGTACTCACGGGGACTGAGGTCTCAGGTTTCAGAGGTGTACTCACGGGGACTGAGGTCTCAGGTTTCAGAGGTGTACTCACGGGGACTGAGGTCTCAGGTTTCAGAGTGTACTCACGGGGACTGAGGTCTCAGGTTTCAGAGGTGTACTCACGGGACTGAGGTCTCAGGTTTCAGAGGTGTACTCACGGGGACTGAGGTCTCAGGTTTCAGAGTGTACTCACGGGGACTGAGGTCTCAGGTTTCAGAGGTGTACTCACGGGGACTGAGGTCTCAGGTTTCAGAGGTGTACTCACGGGGACTGAGGTCTCAGGTTTCAGAGGTGTACTCACGGGGACTGAGGTCTCAGGTTTCAGAGGTGTACTCACGGGGACTGAGGTCTCAGGTTTCAGAGGTGTACTCACGGGGACTGAGGTCTCAGGTTTCAGAGGTGTACTCACGGGGACTGAGGTCTCAGGTTTCAGAGGTGTACTCACGGGGACTGAGGTCTCAGGTTTCAGAGGTGTACTCACGGGGACTGAGGTCTCAGGTTTCAGAGGTGTACTCACGGGGACTGAGGTCTCAGGTTTCAGAGGTGTACTCACGGGGACTGAGGTCTCAGGTTTCAGAGGTGTACTCACGGGGACTGAGGTCTCAGGTTTCAGAGGTGTACTCACGGGGACTGAGGTCTCAGGTTTCAGAGGTGTACTCACGGGGACTGAGGTCTCAGGTTTCAGAGGTGTACTCACGGGGACTGAGGTCTCAGGTTTCAGAGGTGTACTCACGGGGACTGAGGTCTCAGGTTTCAGAGGTGTACTCACGGGGACTGAGGTCTCAGGTTTCAGAGGTGTACTCACGGGGACTGAGGTCTCAGGTTTCAGAGGTGTACTCACGGGGACTGAGGTCTCAGGTTTCAGAGGTGTACTCATGGGGACTGAGGTCTCAGGTTTCAGAGGTGTACTCACGGGGACTGAGGTCTCAGGTTTCAGAGGTGTACTCACGGGGACTGTTTCCCGTCTATCTTTGCCTGAGGTCTTCAGAAGTTTTGGAATACTATCCTAATATTATGCTAGAATTTTACTAGTACTAATTCTAAAACGAATAATACTACTAAGCTAAGCTAAGACAAACCCAAGTGATAGTTTGTGGGGGTGTGTGTGTGTGAGTCTGAGAGTGTAAGAGAGGGGGGGAGTGGGTAAGGGGGACAGGGATGGGGAGAGTGAGGCTGGGGGCAAGGTGGGAGGAAGTAAAAGAGGAAATAATGGGGGGAGGAGGGGTAGAGGGAGAGGGGGATGAATGAGGGGAGGCGATAGGGGCAGAGGTATGATGGTGGGGGGGTGATCCTACCCGTCCAGGGCTGTGTGCTATGTACCCACGTGAGTCCTTATGGATCCTAATGTCCTTATGTACCCACGTATGTACTGCCTATGTATCCAATCCCTTGGTCTCCCTGTCACTGTCCATGTGTGCTTAAGATTACTATCAGTTGAATTATCCTACTGGGCCTCACCCACTACCAAGGTTAACTGTCCTCACCCACCAAATGCTAAGAGCTGTATGTATGATAATTACTCCGGAGCAGGGTTTATGACCCCCAGCTTCCAGTGATTCAGGGCCAAAACTGATCACTCAACATGCATCCACAACCACAAATTAGGTAAAGTACGTCAACGTTACGCTGGCAGCTGCGAGGTGTCCATCCTGACTGGCAGATGTACGATGACTCTCCTTCTCCCTGGTTCCACTTCAGTTCTTCTCTTCAGTTATTCACTTCTCATTTCCCATTTTATGCCTTATTCACCACACTTCTCACTTGTTATATGCTATATTGCGTATAACTATATGAGTAATAAACCTTTAGTATACGTGTGTACGTACCTGTGTGTGTGTGTGTACGTACCTTTGAGTGTGTGTGTGTGTGTGTGTATACCTGTGTGTATGTGTATGTAATTACAGTATGTGGAGATATGGAGGATATCTGTAATAGCCTGAGATAATTACTGAATTATTTTGTAGATTTTCTTAGTTAGAAAGTTAGTATTTACGTCTTATACGACCCAAGTAATAAAACTTTCTCCTGCGTCAGGTGAAGGCTTTATTGAAAAGAACGTGGGAGCGGCTTCAGGAGCGTCGAACCCCGCGGGGGGTGAGGGGGCCAAAGGCTCTCCACAGCCGCAGCTTCTCTACGGTGCAGACGACTCTGCTAGACCCCAGTCCTGCCACCCGCCGCAACTCCTCTATCGTTTCCATCTGTGCTAGCAACCAACCTTTTCGTCGCACCAGCAGCGGAGCAAATGCCAGCCAGTTACTGAGTCTCCATGGGTCCAGGAGCAGCATTGCACATCCGTCTCCTGTAGACAGTGGACGGGCTACAACCTCACTTATGTCACCCAGACTAGTGGCAAGTGCCTATGGACTGGAAAGCTCGGAACGATTTGGGTCATCCAAGAGTCCGGTACATAACTTAGACTCCAGTCCAAGATCCCTAAGTCTCTTCGAAGAAGTAGAGGACGAGACGAAAAATGTGGAAATTAACAAGTTTTCTAAGCTTGAGGTAGCCACGAAAGGTAAAGAGAAAGTTCATCGCTCCCCTGTTGCAGTATTTAGAAACGATAATGTAGAGCCATGTGTGAACATCATTGTAAACGGTCAGTTACAGGGACTCAAGGCCAGTGAAGATCAAGGTTATGAATCCTCTCACAATGCTGGTGCAATTGACGAGTAATGTTAAGTATTAAGACTCGTTTCTTCAGTGAAAGGACATTCATACTCTAATCTTTTTTCGTGTAGGAGACGTCAAATATTTTCACAGAGTAAAATATTATTGTAAAGTCAAATTATTATCACATCAATATTATTATCAAGTCAAAGTTCATTATGTGAACTTTTATCATGTACCTGTGTTTTGTGTGTCCATAACTTGAAATTAATATTTGACGTGTAATATAGATGTTCGTCCGTCGTAAACATATCTATATTATCTATATCGTAAACATATCTATATTAGTGCTCTGGGTTGTTCATCTGATCGCACTTAATGGCTTATATAGTGATACATAGAACTTGTGGTATAACTCGTCTATCCATTCTTCCCAGACCCTTCATGAAGGTCATCATCGGTCACTCCTGATACACATACTTCCCACACCCTGCATGAAGGTCATCATCGGTCACTCCTGATACCCATACTTCCCACACCCTGCATGAAGGTCATCATCGGTCACTCCTGATACTCATACTTCCCACACCCTGCATGAAGGTCATCATCGGTCACTCCTGACACCCATACTTCCCACACACTGCATGAAGGTCATCATCGGTCACTCCTGATACACATTCTTCACTATCACTTGTGAAATTATTTGTATAAACTTTAACTTATTTCTTATGATTATCAATCTCAGTTTTCACTTATTATGTGGAAGGTTTTATTACTCTCACAATTCTCACATTATACTCATATTTCTTTATTACACGATTTATTCTTTCGTTATATTAGCAGTTTCTTCTTTTTATGAACAAGTCTCATAAAATGATCTCATTAAACGGACAACTCTCATCATATATATTTGTCTCAGTGTATGCATAGTTTTTTATGAAAATATTATGTAAAAGCTGTTTCAGTTTCGATCATTATTCTCTGCGAAACAGTTAATTGCGTTTGGCTCTAACAATAGCCAGGATAAAATTCTTCAATTACTATTACCTTATTAATACAGTAACTAGCAGAATGTTTTTTTTTTTTTCAGCTGCGGAGTTCTTAAGGTTAGATCAGATTTTTTTTTCTGCAATTCTAGGAATGTTAAAAAAATTCTATGGCACACACACTGTCAGAGCTCATATCAAAAAGTATTGTTGATAAATAACTGTTTTCTATAATTTAAATTCACTTATTTTTAAATCTGAAGTTCTAATTGTGACTTTGGTTCTAAATGTCATCTCCAATTACACAAAAGTTTCAATACACTATGTAATAAAACAGTTGTTTATAGATTTCTTTCAACCGATATTGTCAGAGAAATTTCCCACACTTTCCAGTGCATTTTCTGTACATTTATGGTTTTCCTACTTTTCCTGTCTCCCGTCCAGAGCATTTCAAGAAAAGAGGCTTCGGGGTGAGGCCTTTTTTCCAGCTATGCTCAAATATGTTGTCAAGTCAATAGGCAGAAAGTGCTTAAATACATTGTAACAGATTTGTTAAAAGGTATTCACTAGTGTAATTATATCTTGGAAGTAATTTTCCCAGTTTATGTACGCTTATATTAATGACTACAAACACACACACACACACATATATATATATATATATATATATATATATATATATATATATATATATATATATATATATTTTTTGTATGTATGTATGTCAACATCATGGCGAATCTACATGATTCAGACGACTGTAGGTTCAGCATCCGTAAGTTTATCCTTCACGACTTTCACCGCAGTCTTCAAATTCTTCGAGAGTGATCTCCGCACTGCACATTATCTGTTTCTTCGGAGTCATTGTCAGCTTCCTCAAACGCTCGTTCTGGATCTAAAAGATGATGATCATCCGTCAGGTCTTCCGAAGATCGGACACCGTGACTCACGAAATCGTAATGACACGATTGAACAAACACATACCATGGTTCGAACCCGCGGTCAGAGTTCTGAGACTCTCTGACCGCGGGTTCGAACCCACCGTGTATGTGGATCGGACACCGTCATTGTCTAGTGCAACAAACACACAGCTAGATCGATTAGTGCGAATAGTGCGTATTTTGATTTAGTGCATATTTTTAAATGATACCAGGTCGCACTTAATGTGATCCAAGGTTCAATGCGATTTTTCTCCAAACTCTTCAAATTGTGCGCAAAAATGGCATCACTTCTATACTGCAGCCCATGGAAGGAGGAATCAGTGCAAAATTTAAGGCCTAATACCTAAAAAAGACTTGTGCAAATGCAGATGCTAAAGCTCCTGGCGACGATGCAGTTACCTTAACTAACTTTAGGAATAACTAACTTAATGAATAGTTATACCATCATTGACCTTGCTTGGTAACGAAATAACTAAGTAACGAGCGTGCAGTGTGTAAACGATTTCGAAGATTTTTTTCTTTCAAAATCAGTTTGTTATTGAAGAAATAACAAACACTGGAAGACATCTTGGTTTTGTTGCACTAGACAATGACGGTGTCCGATCTTCGGAAGACCTGACGGATGATCATCATCTTTTAGATCCACAACGAGTGTTTGAGGAAGCTGACAATGACTCCGAAGAAACAGATAATGTGCAAGTGCAGGAGATCACTCTCGAAGAATTTGAAGACTGCGGTGAAAGTCGTGAAGGATAAACTTACGGATGCTGACCCTACAGTCGACTGAATCATGCAGATTCGCCATGATGTTGACATAGTTCCCTGCACCTAACAGGGTATTCATGATGATTTATAGAAACAGATGGTGATCATAATGACGATTTCGTCATATCGTTAGATACGATATTCATTGTTTTTTGTTTTTAATTTGTTTTCTATAGCTTTTCTATTACTTTGTTTGTAATAAACTTGAATCAGAAATACATTTTCTTATCCTTTATAGTTATATTACCTTAATAAATAGATACAAAAATCTTGTTTAAAAATTTTCATCGCATATTTTCATTAGGCTGAACCAATTACTATATTATACATATAATTATAACTTCGAATAATGTGAAATCAAATATACGATTACATCTCTTGATTCATTATTCGCATTAATCAAGACCTAGCTCTGTGTGTGTGTGTGTGTGTGTGTGTGTATATATATATATATATATATTATTTTTTATTAACACATCGGCCGTTTCCCACCAAGGAAGGGTGGCCCGAAAAAGAAAAACTTTCACCATCATTGTCTTGCTAGAGGCGCGCAACATTAACACCCCTCCTTCCGAATGCAGGCACTGTACTTCCCATATCCAGGAATCAAGTCCGGCCTGCCGGTTTCCCTGAAACCCTTCATAAATATTACCTTGCTCACACTTCAACAGCACGTCAAGTTCTAAAAACCATTTGTCTTCATTCGCTCCTATCTAACATGCTCACGGATGCTTCCTGGAAAACCAAGCCCCTCGAACACAAAACCTCCTTTACCCCCTCCCTCCAATCTTTCCTATGCTGACCCCTACCCCCGCCTTCCCTCCACTACAGATTTATACTCTCTGGAAGTCATTTTATTTTGTTCCTTCCTCTCTACATGTCCAAATCACCTCAACAATACCTCCTCAGCCGTCTGGATAATAGTTTTGATAATTATGCCCCTCCTCCTAATTTCCAAACTACGAATTCTCTGCATTATATTCACACCACACATTGCCCTCATGCATGACATCTCCACTGCCTCCAGCCTTCTCCTTGTTGCAACATTCACCACCCATACTTTGCACAAATATAAGAGCATTGGTATAACTATACTCTCATACATTCCCCTCTTTGCTTCCATGGACAAAGTTTTTTTGCCTCCACAGACTGTTCAGTGTGCCAATCAAATTTTTCCCCTCGTCAATTCTATGATTCACTTCATCTTTCATAGACCCATCTGCTGACACGTCCACTCATAAATATCTGAATACATTCACCTTCTTCATACTCTCTCCCTCCAACCTGATATCCAATCTTTCGTTACCTATTTTTTTTTATCTTCATCACCTTATTCTTTCCTATATTCACTTTCAATTTTCTTCTTTTACATACCCTACCAAACTCATCCACCAACCTCTGCAACTTCCCTTCAGATTCTCACAAAAGACTCACGAAATCGTAATGACACGATTGCAAACAAACCATACCACGGATGGGGTTCGAACCCGCGGTCTGGAGTCTTGAGACTCTCTGACCGCGGGTTCGAACCCCATGCGTGGTATGGTTTCTCCCAAAAGCACAGTGTCATCAGCAAAAAGCAACTGAGACAACTCCCACTTTGTGTTAGATAATTTATCTTTTAGCCCCAAACCTCTTGCCATCACCCGAGCATTCACTTCTCTTACAATCCCGTCTATTAATATATTGAACAACCATGGTGACATCACACATCCTTGTCTAAGGCCTTCTTTTACTGGGAAATAACCTCCCTCTCTCTCCTACAAACTCTAATCTCAGCCTCACTATCCTCATAAAAACTTTTCACTGCTTTCAATAACCTAGCTCCTATTCCATACATTTGCAACATGTGCCACATGTGTAACATCAGACTGGGAGACTGCCCGTCTCCAAGCTGAGAGTGCACATCACCCTGGGGAGTTCCTCCAAACAGTTACCATTTCGGCAATGGGAACACGCCTCGTCCATAAGACCCTCCGTATTGCAGTGGCTCTGCGCTTTGGTGCCCCAATTCACACGAAATATACGTGTATTTGCGGCGATGCGCAAGCCGACCAATATGGTCTACATGGTTTTACCTGTTCCAAAACCAAGGGCTGGCATGCAAGACACAATGAAGTCAACTACATCATAAAGAGAACCCTTCCTACAGCTGGATGAACAGCCGAGAGAGAACCCTGATCACTAGCAGCCAACCATACCCACAACCCATCAAACCATCCCGATGGGATCACCATCTATCCTTGGAAGAATGGCAAGCTCTTAGCATAGGAATATACCTGTGTATGGACGCTGGCTGACACCTACATCCATTACAGTGTCGGGCGACAGGGAGGAGCTGCTGATCACAGGGAGGAATATAAGATCAGCAAGTACAGGGACATAAGCCAACAGTATCAATTTGTCCCAGTGGGATCAGACATCTAGGGATCATGAGGAAAAAATGCCACACGTTTATTTAAGGAACTGGGTTGCAGACTCATCGACACCACCAGGGACCCAATGGCAGCCACTTTCATGTTCCAGCGCCTCAGCGTGGCCATCCAGAGGGGAAATGCATGCTGCATACTGGGCTCGCATCCAGCTTCGGAGGAGCTGGGGGAAATTCATAATCATTGATATATTGTACTAATGTATTCATGTTCATGTTTGTGTTTTCTGTCAATGTATTCTATTAATAAAGTACATATATAGAATATAGATGGGTGGTATGAGAACAAAATATTCAAACAGCTCCGGGGATAACCTTGAGTTTTCCCTGAGGTACGCTTATTGTCTTCTCTGAGGATGAGGGCCCCCAGTAAAGTTCTAGAGGTGGTACCTCCTATATTATTTTATAAATATATTATATATATATATATATATATATATATATATATATATATATATATATATATATATATATATATATATATATATATATATATAAATTAATATATAGGAGGTACCACCCTCCAAACTGCCAATATGCAAAATCCATCCTTTAAAGTGCAGGCATTGTACTTTCCATTTCCAGGACTCAAGTCTGACTAACCGGTTTCCCTGAATCCCTTCACAAAATATTACCCTGCTCACACTCCAACAGCTCGTCAGGTTCCAAAAACCATTCGTCTCCATTCACTCCTAACACACTCAAGCACGCTTGCTGGAAGTCCAAGCCTCTCGCAGACAAAAGTTTCTTAACCCCTCCCTCTATCCTTTGTGGGGCCGACCCCTACCCCGCCTTCCTTCCCATACAAATTTATATGCTCTCCAAGTCATTCTATTTTGTTCCATTCACTATAGATGACCAAACCATCTCAACAGTCCCTCTTCAGCCCTCTAATACTTTTAGTAACTTCGCACCTCCTCCTAATTTTCACAATACGAATTCTCTGCATAATATCTACGCTGCCTCCAGCCGCCACCTCGCTGCAGCATTTACAACTTATACTTCACACCCATATAATAGTGTTGGTACCACTATACTCTCGCACATTGCCTTCTTTGCCTACAAGGATAACGTTTTTTGTCTCCACAGATACCTCAACGCACCATTCACCTTTTTTTTCTTCATCAATTACATGGTTAACCTCATCCTTCATAAACCGATCTGCTGACAAGTCAACTCTCAAATATCTGAAAACGTTCACTTCTTCCATACTCCCTCCCTCAAATGTGATATCAAATTTTTATCTAAATAGTTTGATACCCTCATTATCTTATTCTTATCTATGTTCACTTTCAACTTTCTACCTTTTCACACACTCAAACTCGTCCACTAACCTTTGCAATTTTTCTTTAGAATCCCCCAAAAGCACAGTATCATCAGCAAAAAATAACTGTCAACTCTAATTTTGTATTTGATTAACCATAATTTAATCCCACCCTTCTCCCCAACACCCTAGCATTTACTTATTTTACAACCTTATCAATGAATATGTTAAACAACCATGGTGGATGGAGAGAACCCTTCCATCCTCACAGATTGATGGAGGGGTTCCCTTCCACCTCACAGGAAGGTAATGGAAGGGTTCCATCCTAACTCACAGCAAAATTATGGGAGGATTCCATTCACCCTTCCAGAAGGATGATGGAAGGATTCTATCCATCATTACACATCCCTGTCTAAGACTTACTTTTACTGGGAAGTAATCTCCCTCTCTCCTACACACCCTAAACTGAGCCTCACTATCCTTATAAAAACTCTTTACAGCATTTAGCAACTTACTACCTATTCCATACACTTGCATCATCTGCCACATTGCTCCCCTATCCACTCTATCATATGACTTTTCTAAATCCATAAATGCAATTAAAACTTCCCTACCTTTATATAAATACTGTTCACATATATGCTTCAATGTAAACGCTTGATCTACACATCCCTTACCCATTCTAAAGCCTCTTTGCTCATCTGCAATCCTACTCTCTGTCTTACTTCAAATTCTTTCAATAATAACCCTACCATACACTTTACCTGGCATACTCTGTAAACTTATTCCCCTCTAATTTTTACAATCTCTTTTGTCCCCCTTCCCTTTATATGAATGAACTATACATGCTCTCTGCTAATCCCTAGGTATCTTTCCCTCGTTCAAACATTTATTAAACAAAAATACCAACCACCCCTCCACTATATCCCCTTTGCTTTTAACATTTTTGTCATGATCCCGTCAGTTCCTGCTGGTTTACCCCCTTTCATTCTACGTAATGCCTCACGCACCTCCCCCACACTCACATCCTTCTCTTCTTCTCATAAAATATGATATACCTCCCAGGCCAGTGCATGAAATTACCGCCTCCCTTTCTTCATCAACACTTAAAAATTCCTCAAAATATTCCTGCCATCTACCCAATACCTTCAGCTCCCCATCTATTAACTCCCCTACTCTGTTTTTAACTGACGAATCCATTAGTTCTCTAGGCTTTCTTAACCTGTTTATCTCACTCCAAAAAAATTTCTTATTCTCAGCAAAATTTCTTGACAGTGCCTCTCCCACTGTATCATCTGCTCTCCTCACCACTCTAATCACCTTTCGTTTACTCTCCATATACTCTGCCCTTCTTATATCACTTCTGATTTGTAAAAGCCTCGCATAAGCTACCGTTTTCTCTTTCATCGCACCCTTTACCTCATCATTCCACCAATCACTCCTCTTTCCTCCTGCACCCACCCTCCGATAGACACAAACTTCTGCCCCATATTCTAATACTACATTTTAAAAACCATCTCTCTTCAACCCCCCTCCACTACCCTCCTCCCTTAATTGATAAACTTTCACCTCTATCTTTCTTAATGTTGCCATTTTCCTTTTCTCCCATCTACCTCTTACTCTAACTGTAGCTACAACTAGATAATGATCCGATATATCCGTTGCCCTCTGTAAACATATATATATATATATACATATATATGTATATATATACATATATATATATACATATATATATACATATATATATATATACATATATATATATACATATATATATATATATATATATATATATATACATATATATATATATGAATATATATATATGCGTGTTGTAAAAGTCAACTAAAATGCCGGGAACAATGGGCTAGTAACCCTTTTCCTGTATAGCTTACTAAAAAGAAGAAGAAGAAAATCGTCAAAGTGGGATGTTTGAATGTGCGTGGATGTTGTGCGAATGATAAGAAAGAGATGATTGTAGATGTTATGAATGAAAAGAAGCTGGATGTCCTGGCTTTAAGTGAGACAAAGCTGAAGGGGTAGGAGAGTTTCAGTGGGGAGAAATAAATGGGATTAGATCAGGGTTTCAAATAGAGTTAGAGCTAAAGAAGGAGTGGCAATAATGTTGAATAATCAGTTATGGCAGGTAAAGAAGGAATATAAATGTATAAATTCAAGGATTATGTGGAGTAAAATAAAGGTTGGATGTGAAAAGTGGGTTATAGTAAGTGTTTATGCACCTGGAGAAGAGAGAAGTGTAGAAGAGAGAGAGAGATTTTGGGAAATGTTGAGTGAGTGTGTGGGGAGTTTTGAACCAAGTGAGAGAGTAATTGTGGTTGGGGATCTTAATGCTAAAGTGGGTAAAAATGTTGTGGATGGAGTAGTAGGTAAATTTGGGGTGCCAGGGGTAAATGTAAATGGGGAGCCATTAATTGAGCTATGTGTAGAAAGAGGTTTGGTAATAAGTAATACATATTTTATGAAAAAGAGGATAAATAAATATACAAGGTATGATATAGCACGTAAGGAAAGTAGTTTGTTGGATTATGTATTGGTGGATAAAAGGTTGATGAGTAGGCTTCAGGATGTACATGTTTATAGAGGGGCAACGGATATATCAGATCATTATTTGGTTGTAGCTACAGTTAGAGTAAAAGGTAGATGGGACAAAAGGAAAATGGCAACAGCAAGTAAGAGAGAGGTAAAAGTGTATAAACTAAGGGAGGAGGAAGTTAGGGTGAGATATAAGCAACTATTGGCAGAAAGGTGGGCTAGTGCAAGTAGGAGTAGTGGGGGGGTTGAAGAGAGTTGGGATAGTTTTAAAATGCAGTATTAGAATGTGGGGCAGAAGTTTGTGGTTATAGGAGGGTGGGTGCAGGAGGAAAGAGGAGTGAGTGGTGGAATGAAGAAGTAAAGGGTGTGATAAAAGAGAAAAAGGTAGCTTATGAGAGGTTTTTACAAAACAGAAGTGTTAGTAGAAGAGCAGAGTATATGGAGAGTAAAAGAAAGGTGAAGAGAGTGGTGAGAGAGTGCAAAAGAAGAGCGGATGAAAGAATGAGAGAGGATCTGTCAAGAAATAAATGGGATTAGATCAGGGGTTTTAAATAGAGTTAGAGCTAAAGAAGGAGGGCAATAATGTTGAATAACTTTGGCAGGTAAAAAGGAATATAAATGTATAAATTCAAGGATTATGTGGGGTAAAATAAAGGTTGGATGTGAAAAGGGGGTTATAGTAAGTGTTTATGCACCTGGAGAAGAGAGAAGTGTAGAAGAGAGAGAGAGATTTTTGGGGAAAAGTTGAGTGAGTGTGTGGGGGGTTTTGAACCAAGTGAGAGAGAATTTTGGTTGGGGTCCTTTAAGCCAAAAGGGAAAAAGTTGTGGGGGAGAGTGGAAATTTTGGGGGCCGGGGGGAAAGTAAAGGGGGCCCCTAATTGAGCCATTTTAGAAAGAGGTTTGGTAATGTAAAACATATTTTATGAAAAAGATAAAAAAAAACAAGGAAAGAATTGGGAAAGAAGGAAAGTAGTTTGTTGGGTTATGTATTGGGGGGTAAAAAGGGATGAGAGGCTCAGGATGTACATGTTTATAGAGGGCAACGGATATATCAGATCATTATTTGGTTGTAGCACAG
>WNWK01043555.1:0-15448 GCA_009830355.1 Cherax destructor
TACCACCACCAACATAATACAATCATCACCACCACCCCCAAATCAATTAGGATCTTGCCATCAACACTGAAAGTTAGACAAGAACAACAGTGATGGACTCACCCTCCTGGTGGTTGTAGCTCCTGGACCACCTCACTCACAACACAAGAACAACAGTGATGGACTCACCATCCTGGTGGTTGTAGCTCCTGGACCACCACACTCACAACACAAGAACAACAGTGAAGGACTCACCCTCCTGGTGGTTGTAGCTCCTGGGCCAGGTCACAGGCATGACTCACTAGATCATCAGTCACATCAGTCAGGTCCAGCACCACCGTCGGTGTGCTGGGTAGTGACGTCATAGCGCTGCTGACACTGCTGCTGTTGACACTCTCACACCTGTAGTGATTCACCATTCTGTCACCATCACCACTGAAGTGATACACCATTCCTTCACCATCATTACTTTAGTAATACACCATTCTGTCTCCATCACTATTGTAGTGACACACCATACTGTCACCATCACCATTGCAGTAATACACCATACTTTCACCATAACCACTGTAGTGATACACCATACTGTCACCATCACCACTTTAAAGAGAAAAATTCTTCAGAAAGGGGATTTCAACCTTCCCAGCCTCTTCAGCCCCCTGAGGGACTCAGCCCTCCAGAGGGGCTGATAAACTCTCTTGCTTTCTGATCAACAGTTTAATTGGTTCCGTGTGTGGCTAAGAACGTCATATGTCACGCCACCTCTGTGGAGTAGTGTTAGTGTAATACGAGTGACAGAGAATTGATAAAAAAGGACTTTTTACCTTGGTAGGAAAAGTACAGCAAAACCCTGCATCACCTTACTGCAATGTGGGACAATAATGAACTGTCGTTGATGAGCAGATACCAGAAAATCTATCACGGTGATTTAGAGCGCGCCAGGGCGAAGTGTGGGGATGAGCTCAGATTGGCTTCAGGAGATGACCTGGAAACTTGTGTTTAGCGTGTGCACTGCCCAAACAAAGGAACAGTGCTTTTGACTCTTGTACAATCTCCCAACTCGCGGTAGAACTATTACAGTGATTTGTACTTATCTTCCTGTTGTGACATTACTATGAAAGGAAAATCTTGAATATCAGTGATGTGTAACAGTGTGGGTGTTGTGAATTTCCTGACTGAGTGGAGGACAGTGCAAGATTCCTCAATGAACACTTCTGCTTCTTTAATGTCACTCATAACTGTCGTACATGCTCACGTTACAAATGGCAAGGCAGGTTTCAAACTAGGGAGCTGCAGTTCTTGTGGACTCAAAGGGATTAAAACTGTTCTATAGACGGCAGTAATGGGTGGCCATTGAGCCCAAATATGTAAGTTTTCATTTCAGCAGACCAGTGAAATGCTGAAACATACGTCCTTTGAGGCAATTATGTACTCATTAATTGAATTTCCCACAGCCCAAGGGTTGGAGTATGACGGCTCCTCTAAGAAACTACCGGGGGCGGCTGCGGGACGTTGAGCCGTTATTCAAGCTAAGTACAGTGGACCCTCGGTTAACGAATACCCCGGAAATCGTGCAATTATGTAAGTATAATTTTGTAAGTTCTTGTGGAAGTGTATTTTTGGGGGTCTGAAATAGACTAACCTACGTGAAATTTTTCCTTAAGGGAGTAAATTCGTTCGGTAATGGCACTTGAGCAGACTTCAGGAGTGAAGTTTTTACGAAACTCGGGGTCCACTGTATATTTCTTTACTTCTATATCTTGCTTCTACTACACCTCCAAACTGTTACAATGGTTGCTATGCCTTATGGTAAATACTAGTGCTTAGTTCCTGTTTTCAGAGGGTTCAGGGGTAACAATTCTGGCAGAGAGTTTGGGATAGACATTAAACTTCCACTAAAACCTTATTTTTAATGAAAGACATTCATTTGCTTATTAAATAGAGAATTTGTATTACTGTACATAATCCAGGTTTTCTATAATATAGAGTATATTATCCAGAGAATCTTTACACAATAATTAGTCCTTTATACACTCTTCTATACTCTTGTCAAATAGCATAGTCATCTTACACAAGGTAATACAAATACAATACACTTCTTCATCTATAAGTTGCTTACTCTTCACAGAGTTATCAGGGCAATCTTCCAGTACAGCAAAGTAAATTCTATGTAATTTACAGACAGAAGTTTTATCGACTAGAGAAGAATAAGACAATCGAATGGATGTGGTCTAGTAACTGCTCAGCTTGCCCTGGCCCTCGCGCTGAGTGGTTCTACTTGTTGCTGACTCCTGGTGGCCAATAAGAGAGTTACTGATTTTTTTTTTTCAGCAATGGCGTCTGGTGAGAGGATCAGCCGTGTGTGTTGAGGTGTTGCAAGGAGCAGTGTACCCGGATAACTCGAATGTTGTGTTGCCTCACGATTATCCACGATGTATGACATCTGTAAGTACTGAGGAATTGCAAGACATAGCGCTGAATGGATTCACACCACATCTTTGTCAAGTTTGCTCACGACAGCGTATGAGAGGATCGTGGATGGCTTCCAAGACAAATGAATGGTGATCAACGCTGGCCTGAAGAGGTATGTGCTTGAGGGATGTCTCTTGATATTATACCTTTATTATGAGAGTTCAAAACTTGTATACATTTGAAGTTGTTGATGAGAGTATTCTAGTCAGGCGTTCCAGCAATTTAGAGTGGTTCATATAGCTGTGATGGGCAAGTGGACTGATGGCATTTATGCAGGACTACAGGAGTATTCCCTCAAAATGACTCTCGCAAGCCTATCCCTTCGTATGTTGTCCTAGATGATTTTAGGACTCAAGTTTCGATTACATACGCCAGCCAGCAGCGGACCTGCAGAATCTGCGGAGCATATGATCATGTTGCAGCTACTTGTGGGAGGAGGATGGACTGCCGTCAGGAAGAACGAATGGAGGACACGGTATGATTTGACAAGGCAGAGAGTGTGGTGCCAATAGCACCTAGTGTGGGACAGGTAAAGGTGGAGTGATGAGGTGGACAAGCAAGGCTCACCTGTGAGACTCTGCCCAAGGAGCTCAGTGCAGAAAAACTAGAGGAGGGGGGTTGAACCTGTGGATGAGGGGATTTTGCAGGGGACTTGCCTTCTGTTTTGCAAGATGCCCTCAGAGATATTCTTATGCCAGGAGAAGTCCCCTTTAGAGCCTGGTGATGGGCATCTGTGGAGTCTCTGTGGAGATGCCACCTGGGGAGGGTAGACTTCGTGCATTGACAGGGAATCTCACCTGGTGGTGCAGGATGTGGTGGCTGAACACAGGCAGGATGAACAGTTGGAAAATGTGGCAATGGAAACTAGTGGTGATTCACGTAAAAGCCTGTGGGTGCGTCAGATGAGGGCATGCTCACACCCTCCTGAGAGTTTGTACAGGCATGGGTTGATGTGGCCCGCAGGAACAGTGGTCTACAGGAAGGGCCTAAGCAGTAGTCCAGGGGGCGAAGGAGGAAGGGAGGAGGAGTGCCAAAATCCAGAGTTTTCGAGAAAACCCTATATATTGTCTTCAAAGTCTTACCATAAATGTTAACGGCCTTCGGGTCGAAGTGAAATAACGATGGCTAGAGGTGACTGTGCGACGTTTTCAGGTAGATGTTTTGTACAGGAACATAATTTTAGGTGTGCCGAGGTTGTGTTTGAATGGGTACCGAGTGTATGCAGGTGGTACAGGGAAGTTAAAAAGGGAGGGCTGCTGTGGTAATGCGTGAGGTCAGCCCTTTTAAGTTATTAGCGTAGGAAGCGGGTGAGGAGGTAGGGTGGTAGCAAAGGGGTGGAAGGGTGTGGGGAGACGTGCGCATGTATTTTATAAGTGTGTATATGCCGGCGGATCAATGCAGGCGTACTAAAGAAAGTTTCATGAGGGGCGTATTGATATATCATTTTGAAGGACTGCCTGAAGTAACAGTTATAGGAGACTGGAACTGTGTAATACGAGGAGTAAGGATGCTGAGGCGGGGAGTGGGGTGTGTCCTGGGGGTGTTGTGGGAGGTACTAGGGAGCGGCCGGGGTGATGGATGTAGTTAGGGGAGGAGGAAGATGGTGTAGGAGCACACGTTTGTGAGGTGGGGATATCAGGCACGATTAGATAGGATTTATGTAACTAGGGCGATACAGGTTGGTAGGAGTAGAAATAAATGGACATAGGAGTATTCTGATAGAGGTGTTTTGGCGGATGTCAGCTGGGAAGGGATGATTGAAAGGTATATTAGTTGTGGAAATTGAATGTAAGTTTACTTCAAGGAGTTGGTGCAGGAGAGAGCTTTGCTACTGAATGGTGGCAGGGCAATGGGAGAGGAGTCAAATGGGGACTTACTGAGTTGGTGGGAAATGTGGGCAAAGCATGTATCAGGAAGTATTATGCAATGGGCAGGGAGGAGAATTAAGAGAAACTTTGGGTTACAGAGGTACTTGGAGGTCAGCTGGAGGATTGTTACAAGGAGGAAATTCTAGGGTGGATGAGATGGGTATTCTGAAAGGTCGTCCTGGCGAGATTTGCAGAATGGAGATTTAATGCGACATGAGGGAGGGTAGAGGAAGTCTTGTGGGGCGACAAGCCATCGGTCTGTGTGCTCCGACGTTTTAGGAAGAACGATAAAATCTCTACCTTTGATAGAAAAGGTGAGGGAAGTCCGACCTCAGGACAAGCAGACGAACCGGCCACACCACTAACGGAGGACACATGAGTTGGTTCTGAAGGACATGTCGAACTGCTTATCATTAAACAAACTAGACCTGATAATACTGACTTGTGCACCAGAGTCCATGAACACATGACTGGACACATTACTAAGACAGATGCTTGTACTAAGGGACCTATTGTTGCACTGGAATTTATGTGCAAGCAAGAAGGAGGTTTTCATCAAAGAAGGTTTGTTCCACTTCATCCCCAAAACTATACATCATTGACTACAGGAAGAAAGCATCATCGAGATTATCGCCCTCGGATACACAGAGACTCTAAGGAATTGTGAACTGGGATTGAGTATTTGTTATCTCCAATTGTCACCACGGGACAGGTGACTGGGGTGCTCGAATTCCCCCAAATTGGAAGAATGAGCCTGGTTCTGGTTATTAGCTTGAGAACCACGACCTCTATTTCCTCTCCTGGTTCTGCTGTAGGAACGGCCACGGAAGAATCTAGAGTACCCAAGGTTGTTGAGAGCATTGCACTCAGATATGTCATATCCATGTAGTCTATGATATGTACAATAGAGCCAATGCTGATTGGGATTCCTCAATTACAACGCTTCTTAGGGTTATTATCAGGACAATTCACTGCAATATGGTCTCTGTAGCCACAGTTATAGCACATACGTCTGCTATGGTTATTTGTAGTTACTCATTAAACTACCATTAGATGACTGACGTGAGGATGTCTATTGGGACTTTATGTTGTACAAACAATGGGTGGGGACTGGGTGGTTCATATCAGGCAATGCCAGACATTGTGGCAGGACACGCATCACACACGTGCTGAGGCTGCGAGCGGTGCCCATTTGACAGTTAAGAGGGTTGGAGTATAGGCATATACAGAGCAAGCGGCATCAACTGCTTAATAGCTCCAAAAGCTGCTAATTTTGCAAACGACATAGTAGCTTGTTTATCCTCAACAGGTATGAAGTCTGGGGATTGGACTGCTGTGCCATGGCATGCCAGTGGCTCTCCTTGCATTACAGTTTTATAATTGTATTATATTTGTAACTACCAATAACATTGTACACTTGTAACATGCATTGAAATAATAAAATTATTATTATTATTATTATTAAGCGGGGAACGAATTCGTTCAACTCTTCATCTGCCCTAGGTGCTGTGTACATAATTCCCTAAGGACAATATATGGGTCAGACACTACAGCCCAGTGGCCTAAAGCTCTTGCTTCACGCATGGAGGGCCCGGGTTCGATTCCCGGAGGGCAAAAAAATATTTTAAGGGTTTTTTACACATACAACAAGCCTAGTGCCCCAATTGACATGTGCCTAGGACAAAAGGGAAAACACTCTCTTTCTTAAAGGGGGGCCCCATACAGTGCGCCCTGGGCGGAATAAAAAAAATTTAAAAATTTTAAAAAATTGTGTTAACCATATTAAAAAATAGAGTAACCCCTTAAACAGAAATTAAAAGAATCATTGTTCTCGACTTTCCCTAAAAAGGAAATTTATGGTCATCTTTTCACACATGGGGGCGAACACCAGAAACGGTCTGATGGGCATGCCTTGAATTTTGTTTTTTTTTCCCAATTTTTCCCCCTTTAATTTTTATTTTCCAACTTATTATAAAAATTTGGGACTTTTGCATCATAACAGAATGGGCTGAGCTTTACATCCCCCAGAGTCAATGGAAACCATCGCATTTTCCCCAAAAAAAATGACGGGGGATGGATAATGAGAACCTTCAAAACCAGGGGATCCAAGCCCATGTTGACACTTTTCTTTTTCAATCTAGCCGGGAATATTGTTGCACACTAACGGGCCCTTTCAAGGCGGGTGAAATTGCTGCCCTTTAAAAAATGTCAGAGAACCTTCATGACACGCATAAGGACCAAACCCCCAAATTACTGGGAAGGGCGGTTCCCCTAAACCTGTATCCCTAGAACGCAGGGGGAAAAGATACATTATTGTGTTGGGGGTTTTTTCATAAAATTTTGGGTAATATTAACAGACGATGAGTTTGGGGTTTGGGTAGCTTTAATGGGCGGGATTTTGGGAGCTGAGACCCTTGCCTGTGTGTCTGTCCCCACGGGAGTCTGGGTGGTAACTAAACACTGGGCCGCCGGGCCCTGAGGCTTTCAAAGGCGGGCCCCATTTTTCTGTGCCCAGATCACATGGGCGGGGTTTGGGAAAACACGTGAACGGCCGTGATGCCCCCGGTTAAAAACCAACCCCGTCAGCTCGGGCATTTTACGATGGCTTTCCCCGACATACAACTACACAAACTAAGGACAACAGGCAACAACCACCCGATTCTATACAATGTCAAAGACACAACAGTTAACTTTTAAAACTTCACATGGATATTATCGTGACGGAATAACCCTACTTACTATATGATGCATCGTATTTTAAATTATCTAAAGGGAGCTCATTCTAGAAAATCATGAAAAAAGAGAAAAAAAAATTAATTTGTTCGATCAAACTGTCTTCATGTGATCTACAACCCCTGGGGAAATAAATTACAAGAAGATAGTGATTAACAGAAAAAGGTAGACCCTGGGCACTCAAATCTTTTCCTTTAATTCTCAGAACTCGGAAAAAAGGGAACACAAAAAAAAAAATTTGGTGATACTAAGTAGATATTATAACAAACATTTAAAACCCCATTCATATTTATCTATACAGGTTAGTTACTTTTCCCCACCCTGCTGGGGTGAGATTGATATAGGCTGTAAAATTTTCATCTCGGGGTGGATCAAATTGGGCCAATAGGTAACTCAACTTCTGATTGGGGAGGATCTCCCTGGTATCTACAAATGATATTGAGGTTTAAATTAACACTTGTCGTGTCTTGGGAATAACAATTCAGGTAAAACTTCATCCCAGGTTGAACTTTGGGATTAACAGTGGCTCTCAAGACATGGGAATTTTTATTAGTTTTTTCTCTAAACCATTCCCGGCAGGATGGTGGGGAAAAAACAATGGTAGATTTAGTAATCTTATACAAGGCACATGGGTTTTTCTGAATCTGGTTAAAAATTTTTCCTTTTATCTGTTATGAGGGACTTAAGTGGTATGCCTCCCCAAGATTATACGTTCCTTGGTTTTTAGCTACTGTCCCGGCAGTCTTTTTGGGAAATGGGAACTAACTCAAAAAATCTGGTAAAGTGATCAATCACACACAGATGTTTGTTTCCACTGGGGGAACATGGGAATTTGGGTCAACAGATCTAGTCCTTTTTCCCCATGGCTCACTAGTAGTAGGAAAGATCTGGTTATTAAAACCTGTGACATCCTAATATGGGTAGACATACGGGGGAAAAGTATTTCAATCTGGCTTGTTTCACAGAACGATCCATACCAGGATGGGGCAACATCTTACATCGTAAACCCAGCTGCAAGGCTATTTTCACTAGTGCCCGGGAATTATTTTGGGTATCTTTTAGGTTTCCCCAACCAGTGCGTACAGTAATTCTTGGTTCATGACAAAGTCACTAATGGGTGCTGGTTGCTTCACAGAGAAAAAGGGGGGTCTTTCGGGAAACGGGAATGGAACCCACCAGATAAAAAGGGGGTCTTGTTTTGAGCAGTTTTTACATCCTCAGCACTAAATGGGGGATCGGCAGTTCCCACACTGACAGGGCGCGACAAAGCATCAGAAACCACTTTTGGTTTGCATAACTGTAAAATTGCCTTCAGTCTTAGTAAGGCCCGGGGCTAGCAAATGAAACCAACTTTAAACTGATTTTTCTTTATTCAAAGAACTGGGAACATTTTCCCTACTGGGGGGTGAAGGGCCCGGTGGAGTGGAAGGACCCCCCCGGGTGAAAAGTGCGCAATAACAAAAGTATGAACAAAGGAGAATGGCTCCCCCTATCTCTCACTGCGGGGTAATAATTACCGACACCCCACACTTTACCTGCAAAGGACTTACTGTCAACGGGAAAGGCACTATCGGGAAAAGAGGGAAAACCCAATTTGGCACTCTAGTGAATACCCCAGCAACGGTTTTTTGAAATTGTTTTCTCAGCGAGAGATGCTATAATTTCCCCAAAGTGGTCTTTCTTCAAAAAGGCCCCCTGGAGAGGAACTACTCCCTTGAACTAGCAACATTGCAAGGATAGACCCCAGAATTAAGGGGCCCGGATACCCCACCCAGGCATCCAAACCCCATTTTGCATGCAAGATATTGTAGGGACTGAATTCCAGACGGGAGGGAAGTAATATTTATTTCTTGACCCTTGGGCTACGTTAATACATAATGCACAAACTTTAGGACTGAATTTAACTTCTTTCCCCAAGAACTGTTATAACTCTCTGATACAAGCTGTGAGAACAAACACATTGCTCAAGGGGCTAATACTTTTTTCAGTCGGTGGAACAAATAGGACCCGAAAAAAAACTATAGTATTGCCCTTGTGGCTGGGTAGGTCGGCATTGGTAAATGACTATCTGAATTTAAAAGAAGGGGGGCTTTTGGAACAAGAGCACTGAATGCCTTATTAGCTACACTACTGAAAAGGTGGTGGGACATACTTGAAAAGAAAATTGCACAAAGACTAATTCAGGAAAAAATGAGAATGGAAAAATATTCACAGTACACAATTAGTTAAAAAAATTTTAAAAGTCATTGAATTAGATGCAAAAAAGGGGGGTTTAAAAACAACTAATGTACACGGGCTAAGTGACAACTCACTCATGATTTTTGACTGTAAAATTTAAAAATTACTTTTTGCAAAAGGCAATATGAATACTGTATGGATTAACTGCAAAGTTTATTTTCTCTACTGGAATTCAAACACAAGTACTAGATGAGAAATAATAAATCAATGCAAAGTGGGAAAAACAATAAAAAAGTATTCAACTGAAAAACTAGAAAAAACAAATTTTTTTTAAGAGAAAATGACACTAGAATTTAATATGCATTCCAAGAATTTAACTATGATGCTGAAAATTGCATTGAAATATTAGTACTTTTCAGGGTAACACTGGGGTAAAAAAGGAATAAAGTACAACACTGTTCAAAAAAAACAAGAACAAGTAATCCACTGGAGAATAATTTTTAAAATGTAATCAATGTATGGTATTATAAAAATTTTTTGCATCAATTAAAAAACAATGTTGCACCGGGAAAAAGGAGAATGAACACTTTTAATCCCTTTGTTCAATTAAAAAAATAATTTAAAAAGAGTATAATGAATATTACTTTTCTTAACATATGAATATTTAAGGGGTGAATTTGTTCAAGGAATTTTGATAAGATCCAAAAAAAGACAATAATACACAAATTGAAATAATTAAAAAAAAAAATTACAGTTTTTCAAAAATACACAACACAACAAGATTCAGTCAGTGAATGTGATGGTTTTTGCAATAAGATCTTTCATTAAAAAAAAATATAGAGATAGTTCTTTGCTTCAGACAAAATATATTCGAAAACACAGGTTCTGAAAATTTTTTAAAAAATGAGGCACAGGTAGACACAAAAATATAAACAAAATAAACTTTCTGTTGAACTAAAAAATGTGAGATACTGGCACAAAAAAAAAATTAATGGGACACACTGAATCCCCAGGAAAAAGAAATATCCCTTTTGGAAAACTGGGGCATAAAAATAAGGAACTATGCACAGACACTGCATAAAAACACAAAGGGGAAAGCACTGGGGGAAAAATGAAAGAAAGGGAAATTTAAAACCACACGTAATAATGAATCAATCAAATATGCATGAAGGACAAGGGAAAAATTTTTACAAAAGTACTTGGTTTTACGGAAAACCCCAAAAAGGAACATAGATATAAAATAGAATTGGGAAAACATTGAATACTGGAAAAAATATTTGAAATAAATTTACACGAAAATGAAACACAAGTCTTTAAATGCACTAAAAATTCTGCTTTAAATGTTTTCACACAGAATGTCTATAATAGAAATAAAAGTCTAATGATGAATGAACGACGAGTGTAGGTGGGGAGAATATTTCCCGGGCGTTTACTGCTGAGCCCGGGAAAAGCGCTTTCCCCAAGAACTCACACAAAAAACTTTACGTTGGCACTCTGGGATGAAGGAAGACACTCTCGACTTGCTATGTAGGGCCCGAAACAATGCTGCTGGTACCCAATAGGGTAAAAAACCACAAAATATTGGCTGGTAGAGAGTAGTGTGAGGGAGGGGGTATCTTTGTTTCCCCAGCGCGGGGGGTGAGTGCCAAAGGGGTGGAACGTCACCGCCTGGTCCCTGGGGGTGGCGTCCCGGGGGTTTGCCAAAACTAGTTCCGGCCCGGGGCCTAACCCAGGGTTTTTTTTACAAAAGCCACGGGGAAAGGTGAAAAATCACTCTGACAAGCGTCCAACTTTTAGCACAGGGCCTTGGGGACAAAACTGCAAGGAACTTTTCTTGCTGGGAAAAGACTGGCTTACTTGTATAACTGGCTTTCCTGGGAAACTGGCTTAGCTCTTAGGGCTGGTAAACCTGAATTCTCTTACTTACACAGCAGGAGATGCAGGATGGATGACCAAAGAGACAGACTGGATGACTGCAGGCTTCCAGGCTCTTCCCCTAAACCTTGCTTACTTGTTGGCTTTTCAAAACCCCCATCAACTCTTCAGGTTTACTTGCAATTAGAAGGAAAGGGGGGAGGCACCGCTTCAGAAGAGCCCTTGGGTGGATGACGTCAAGGGTGAGGAAGGGGAGTCGCTGGCGGCGGGTTGGGTATTTTAAAAATGGGGGCACTGAACACCGGCTCTTCCTCTTTCAAATTTTGTTTTAGATTCACAAAATCTAGCCCCCCCCCGGGCACCATTTGTGTTGTGGGGTTTTTTATGGAAATTTGGAAATTTAAAAGGCGTGAGCTTGGTTTTGGGGGCTTTAAAAGCGTTTGGGTATATGGGCCGGGGCCTATGCCTGTGTGTCTGTCCTGCACTGAGTCTGGGTGGAAATGAACACTAGGGCCCCTGGCGCTGAGGCATTCAAAAAGGGAGGCCTATCATTCTGACCCGATCACATCAGAGGTTGGGAAAACACGTGAACGCCGTGATGCCGCCTTTTAAATTTAAAACCCGACATTATTTATCACTTGGAAAATTCTCGAGGGGTTAGTACCAAACCCACGGAAAAACACTCCCCTAAGCAAAAAATTCCGGAGGGGGTTTAAAATCCCCCAATGAAAAAACAAGGGGGGCCAAATAGCACGTTGAGAGACAAACAAAAAGGTCAGGGCCCCCGACCCGTTCAACGCCTCCCCGCATAAACGGGGGATTCCAACAAACCCTGGTTTTAACCGGGGACTGGACAGGCACTTTAAAATCGGTACCTGACCAGCCGGGCCGGGTTCTCGTTAAAACTGCGTGCGGCCAGCAAAAAGCCTGGTTGATCAGGCCTGGTCCAATATGAGGCCTGGTCAACCGGGGGAAAGGGGCCCTTTACAACAGAATTTCTCCCGGTATCTAGGAACATTGACAAAAAGCAGAAATTTCTGTCTCAAGATAAATGGGGAAATATCCCAAATAACGCTAATTACTACCCCACGGCTTTTTTTTCTATCACAATTTATCTAATATGACACAATAGGCAATATAAATATGAAATAAATATGGTAAATACTCCAGAATGAATAATATGTGGCATAATAGATCGCCACCTCTAGTAAAATATTACTTCACAATGGATTGGTCATCTTTGGGATGTTACCCTCTCCCCATAGGGGACTTGTATTAAAGAAAACGAACAGGGCTAACTATGATATACACTCGAAAGCCGATAAAGCTGAGAAAATGCTATTTTATACAATAATTTTTTTGTTGTTGAGTGTTCTTCCACGCGTATTATCTCGGAAGTAAGTTATTCATTTATTTACTTAGCGTCTATAATAATCAAGAAATGAAATGAAATACACAGACAACAGAAAAGAAAGGTTGTATTAATTATTGGTGCTTAGTTTTTCAGATGTCATAATTATTTTTTGATTTATGTGAGGATAAAAATCAGATATTTTCCAAAATGTCAAAAACATATAAACTGTGGGAATTAAAAGATTACCTGTCTGGGCTTCACCGCCACTTACGACAAATAATTCCCGGGGAGATGACCACCAATATAATTTTTACGGGTTACCCCGTTAGGCATGTGAGAAAACTAGAGTCCCCCTGGTTGCTGAAATGACCCCCTTCGATATTCTCACTCTAACCATATCTATCCTTGACCAGTTTAATAAGAATGGGTAAACCAATAGTTACGTATTGTTAGTTTTAGTGGACTGTACGGGTTAATATCTGACTGATTGGGGAGAAGGAGGAGAGAGTACAATTTGTTAATATCACTCACCCTTCATCTGGTCTTGGGTGTTCATTGGGGAATCATTATCATTCCCTCCGCAGACCTACATTATCCCAACATACCTACTGGGCCCGACGGTAGCTAAGATTTAAAATGAATACTTACGGTGGGAAGCAACATTCTTGTCGTTATGCTTCGATAGATCTCGTGGTCTTGCTCGGGAGAAATTTTCTCGGGAAGCCTGATGTTGGTTGTTGTCCCGATGAGTCAGAGAAGATTGATTCCCCTTTATCCTCTACCGTCCCCGGACAGGACGGTTTAACTAACATGCGGTTGATCGGGAGTAGCGATTCGTATCCTCTCATTTCCTTTCTTACAGTCTATTCATATAACTTTAACCACTATTCACATGACGGTTTAATGTCCCACTAATTTTCCCTCGTTAAGTTAATCCATTAATAATTGTACGATGGACACTGATCAAACCGACGCACATTTCCTCCATCAAAAACCAGTAATGTCGGTCACTATTTAACACATTATCACTCTATTATTGCAGTTTCTTGGACTTAATGTCCCACATTATTCGGCGAATATTCACAACATTCACTATTGTGAAGAGAGACCATAACTGCGATTTGGTCGTTGTAAACGCCGATTCCTGACTCCATTATAGTCAGAACTCTCCATCGTTCAACCTTCATCGTCTTATCCCACGACACTGCCCCAAGCTGGGTGACCTCAGCGTACCCACGCCCTGACCCCCCCGTTTGACCCCCTGGGTCTAACTACGCATGCGCCAAGACCTGTGTGTTGGTTCGTTCTTCATCCCTCGTATTATGTGTACCAACAGTCACACATTAAGAATATTCACGTTGGAAAGGTTATCGAGTATAACCTTTCGGAAAATACCCAATATTTTCCACACAAACTTCAATTTTTTAAGAATAAAGATAGGGATAAATTACAGTAAGCAAAGCGTGAAAAATTCAGATTAGCATTGTTTTATGTAGGTGATGCCAAAACAGCTTCTAAAACTCCCTACAGACACTACGAATTTTTATATATGATGTTTGGTGAAAATTTGGTAAATATTTTTTGTCTCAGTTGTTTGTTGGGCGATCTTTTTGAAACTTGATACAAAAATAATAGAACGGTGTTTTTACGTACAAAAAGAAAGAAATCGAACGAAAATAACGGAAAAATATCGTTCAGGGGCCCCTAAGATATGAACGTATCAAAGACTTGTACTCTTCCCACCTAGTAAGATCCTCAAAATCACTCATCTGCAGCAGGTTAGAGACAGTCTTAGCAGCTGGTGATCTAGCAAGGCATTATTTCCCAAGTCTGACGAGACTTCCCTCTGATGGAGGACCTTCCAGTAAGGCATTTGCCTCGAACGAACGCCAATAAACCACGTTTCAAGATTATCTGGATATCCATTGAATAGGGGCAGTGCGTCCAAGGGTCACGAGTAAATCTGGGATTTCTCAGGGTCTGGGTTAGTCTGTCAGTCGGTAAGGGAACAATCAGACTTTGCGCTGATGCATTATTGTTTGACTGGCAGAATTCACTGAGTTATCGCCTGAAGTTACTGGAGACATGATTGCAGAGAATTTAAACGAGAATTCAAAAGGCAAGAATAAGAAGATAATTATATGGCACAATATAGCTTAACTGGGATTAACGATGCTTAACTAATCTGCATAAGTTGACAATGCTAGCCCTACAGGCAAAAATCTTACTTTAATTTTGAATTAATAGCAAGGTGATTTTATTACTTTTTCCAACAAAAAGTAGAAAAAAAAATTTCAATGCAAAAGTAATAAAACAGAATAATAATTCTTATGCAAATAAAAAAGACTGGTAAAACAAGTTTCTAAAATTGGGAAAAAAATTAAAATATGCACTAAAACAACCAAAAGGATATACTACTTGAATCCTGAGAATATTGCCCGAGTTATGATTTAAACAATTTTGAAAATATAACAAGATAGAAATTATGAAAGCAATAAGTAAACACTGCAAAATGGGGATCAAAGAGCATTGCAGAAATAATTAAATAATCAATAAAAAAAATTGGGTAAAATCGCCCGAAGAATAATAAAAAAACAAAAATTAACTGTTTGCCCTCAATCTCAATTTTTCAAAAAGTATCAAACAATTCAAAATAACACACTTTAATTTGTCAAACTAAAAGTGAACTTGTTCAAACTAAAATCAAGGATGTGGACAAAATTATAATATAAGAAAAATGATGTGGAACACCAAAAAGGGCCAAAGGGAAATCAGGGGACTTACGGTCCCTGGCTTTTAGTGACAAAAAGTTCTTGAACTAAAGATCATGGTTAAGCAGAAGAAAACTCTTTTTGCAATAAAATTATGGGACATTAGTCTGCAAAGGGTTTTAAACTGCATATATAAAATAATCATCAAAAAAATAACTTACAAGGCTAAAAAGTGGTTTGGACTCTGGGGAAAGGAACACTGAATACATTAACACAAA
>WNWK01043556.1:0-15448 GCA_009830355.1 Cherax destructor
CCTAAAGTCAATCACTGGGTGCCAAGTACTGTCCTTCTTAGGTACTAAGATCAGGGGCGCATTCCAAGGTGAATTGCTAGGTGCGATAACATCATCTTCAAGCATCTGGTTAATTAATTTCTCTGTGACAGCCACTTGTGAATGCAGCAACCTGTACGCAGGTATATAAATGGGTCTAGTACCAGGTTCGAGTGGAATACGATGGGACAATAAGTTCATTATACCCATCTTCTCACCTGGTAAGGCAATGGCTTTGCGACGTTTGTTCAACAGGTTCAACAAACGTGTGATTTCATCTGGGAAATCAGTAGGAGCTAAGTCTTTCTCCTCTACTGGTGAAATGGACTGATCCGGTGAAGTGGCTGGATCCTCCCCGGTTGCAATAGCACTGACCCACTGGTCAGGTGACAACTCATCCTCAACCCGAACAGGGTAAGGGTAGTGAACAAAGTCAACAATATTGGTAATTGCTCGGAGCCGAACACTGTGACCGGAAGTATTGGCAAGGAAGAAATGGATCTTCCGATCTCTTACAACATGTAAGGATGGCTCGACAAACAAACCCTTCACTTTACAGGATTCACTGTCAACTAAGACGTTATCAGCATCTGGAACTTGAGGGACAACAACAGTCACTCTAGTTAGGGCACTAGCTACTACAGAGACGTCTTTCTGTAGGCGGCAAGTGACATCAACAAGAGATGGCATTACTAGGTTCAAAGAAGTGTTTTCTGACAAGGCGTCCCCTGCGGAGAAACTATTTGAACTCATGGCCATTGCAGAGATATGCTCAGCGCTCAAGGTATTCTGAGGTTCTTCGGACACCTGAGGCAACTGGACGCTAGCTTGCATGACTGAAGGTGAAACATAGACAGCGACAGGATCATCAGTGCCAGATCACTTGGGTACGCTACTACCTGGAGAGAATTCCAGGGGTCAACGCCCCCGCGGCCCGGTCCGTGACCAGGCCTCCTGTTGGACCAGAGCCTGATCAACCAGGCTGTTACTGATGGCCGCACGCAGTCCAACGTACGAACCACAGCCCGGCTGGTCAGGTACCGACTTTGGGTGCCTGTCTAGTGCCTGCTTGAAGACAGCCAGGGGTTTGTTGGTAATCCCCCTGATGTATGCTGGGAGGCAGTTGAACAATCTTGGGCCCCTGACACTTATTGTGTTGTCCCTCAACGTGCTAGTGGCACCCTGCTCTTCATTGGGGATGTTACATCGCCTGCCGAGTCTTTTGCTTCGTGACGGAGTGATTTGTGTGTGCAAGTTTGGTACAAAGCCTCGAGAATTTTCCATGTGTATATAATAATGTATCTCTCCCGCCTGCATTCTAGAGAGTACAGGTTTAGGAACTTTAAGCGTTCCCAGTAGTTGAGGTGGTTTATCGCACTTATGCGTGCGGTGAAGGTTCTCTGCACATTTTCAAGGTCAGCAATTTCACCCGCCTTGAAAGGTGCCGTTAGTGTGCAGCAATATTCCAGCCTAGATAGAACACGCGGTCTGTAAAGTGTCAACATGGGCTTGGCATCCCTGGTTTTCAAGGTTCTCATTATCCATCCTGTCATTTTTCGAGCAGATGCAATTGCTACTTTGTTATGGTCCTTGAAGGTGAGATCCTCTGACATGATCACTCCCAGGTCTTTGACATTAGTTTTTCGCTCTATTGTGTGGTTGGAATTAGTTTTGTACTCCGATGAGATTTTAATGTCTTCACGTTTTCCGTATTTGAGTAATTGAAATTTCTCATCATTGAACTTCATATTGTTTTTTGCAGCCCATTTAAAGATTTGGTTTATGTCTGCTTGGGGTCTAGCCGTGTCTTTACCGGTGGACACTGTCATACAGATTCGGGTGTCATCTGCAAAGGAAGACACAGCACTGTGGCTTATATCCCTGTCAATATCTGATAAGAGGATGAGGAATAGGATGGGAGCAAGTACTGTGCCTTGTGGAACAGAGCTTTTCACAGTAGCTGCCTCAGACTTTACTCTGTTGACTACTACTCTTTGTGTTCTACATGTTAGGAAATTATAGATCCATCTACCAACTTTTCCTGTTATTCCTTTATCACGCATTTTGTGTGCTATTACACCATGGTCACACTTGTCAAAGGCTTTTGCAAAATCTGTGTATATAACATCTGCATTCTGTTTATCTTCTAGAGCATCCAGGACCTTGTCGTAGTGGTCCAGTAGTTGGGACAGACAGAATCGGCCTGCTCTAAACCCATACTGTCCTGGGTTGTGCAATTGATGGGTATCAAGATGGGTGGCGATCTTGCTTCTTAGAACCCTTTCAAAGATTTTTATGATATGGGACGTTAGCGCAATTGGTCTGTAGTTCTTTGCTATTGCTTTACTGTCCCCTTTGTGGAGCGGGGCTATGTCTGTTGTTTTTAGTAGCTGCGGGACGATCCCAGTGTCCATGCTCCCTCTCCATAAGATGTTAAAAGCATGTGATAGGGGCTTCTTGCAGTTCTTGATGAACACGGAGTTCCATGAGTCTGGGCCTGGAGCAGAGTGCATGGGCATGTCATTTAATGCCTTTTCGAAGTCATTTGGCGTCGTGGTGATGTCAGAAAGACAAGCGTCTGTCAAATTTTGTGACACTCTCATAAAAAATTCATTTAAGTTTTCGATTTTCAGTCTGGTTAGTGGCTCGCTAAAAACTGAGTCATACTGGGACTTAAGTAACTCACTCATTTCCTAGCTGTCATCTGTGTAGGACCCATCCCGTTTAAGTAGGGGCCCAATACTGGTTGTTGTTCTCGATTTTCATTTTGCACAGGAAAAGAAATACTTTGGGTTTCTTTCAATTTCATTTATGGCTTTTTGTTCTTCCCGTGTCTCTTGGTTCCTGTAAGATTCCTTTAGTTTTAATTCAATGTTTGCTATTTCTCTGACTAGTGTCTCCCTACGTATGTCAGAGATATTGGCCTCCTGTAGCTGCTCCGTTATTCTTTGCCTTCGCCTGTATAGGGAGCGCCTCTCTCTTTCTAGTTTGCATCTTCTCCTCCTTTTCCTTAAGGGAATTTGCCTTGAGCAAACCTTGAGTACCACAGAGTTAATTTGTTCTAGACATAGGTTGGGATCCGTGATGCTTAGGCAATCTTCCCAGTTTATATCATTTAGGACTTGGTTTACTTGGTCCCACCTTATGTTTTTGTTATTGAAGTTGAATTTGGAGAAAGCTCCCTCACGGCTGATCACATTTTGTTGATCTGGGGCTCCCCGCATGCATGTCTGGACCTCTATTATGTTGTGATCTGAGTATATTGTTTTTGATATGATGACATTTCGTATCAGATCATCATTGTTGGTGAAGATGAGGTCCAGCGTGCCTGAGGTTGAAATTCCCCAGTAGAAAGATGTTGGGGGCAGGAGCAGGAAGATTTTCCAGACAGTGGTCAATTTTCAGAAGCTGTTCCTGGAATTGTTGGGACGTTGCATCCGGGGGCTTGTAGACAACCACGATGACTAGGTTTTGATTCTCGACCTTTATTGCTAGTTCTTCAACTACATCATTTGAGGCATTTAGTAGTTCTGAACATATAAGTGACTCTGTGATATACAGGCTAACCCCCCCTTTTTGCCTGTTCACTCTGTCACACCTGTATAGGTTGTAGCCCGGGATCCATATTTCATTGTCCAAGTGATCTCTTATGTGGGTCTCTGTGAAAGCCGCAAACATAGCGTTTGACTCTGTAAGCAGTCCACGAATAAAAGGTACCTTGTTGTTTGTTGCTGGCTTTAGACCCTGTATATTAGCAAAGATGAATGTAGTTGGATTGGTGGTATTGGTGGTATGGGGGGTCTTTTTTTCTTGGCTCTAATATCTGTTGTAATGGAGTGGAGGCCACTGACTGTGATTCCACTCCAGAAATGCTTTCAGTTGGTGTACAATTTCTGTTATTTCCTGCCATCTTTCTTTCCTTCCTGGCACTAAAAAAACCTCTCTCTCCGGAGTGGCTGTGGCTACCCAGATTTTGCCATGGTCTGGATGGTCTGTGTCGCCTCGTTCCCTTTAGGTGGTATGCCTGGCAATATAAGTTATAGCACTGTCTTTCCTGAATTGATGTGTGGCACATTTCAGGGTGGAAAAACTTACAGGACGGGAGGTTGCATTTTCCTGTTTTCATGTGGGCACGGCATTTTCTGGGGTGATCATAATTGCATGACCCATCTGATTTCCCAGATTTTCCATGCCTGCAGATACCAAGTGCATAATATTCACATAGGCCTGGTTTCCGTTTGCCCTGCTTTTTTGTGACTGTGTTCCCCATTGGTGGGGGTGTTCCTGTCTCGTGTCTGTCTTCGTTACTAGTGCTAACAATGGAGCTTTCAACTTTTTCCGGTAATTTATCTTCAGTATTTCCCTGGGCATCCCCTTGTTTACTATCTACCGTGGTATTGCTAGTTTGTACCACTGTTTTGTGTGTGTCCTTGTCTACACCTGTTTCCCCATCATTTATCTCATTAGAGCTACTGTCCCTCTTCAGGTCACCATCATTTATTTCTCCATTCTTAAATATACTGGATATCATTTCAACATCTGTACCAGGGGCGGTAGCACCATCTGGCCCTGATTTTTTACTTTCCCAACTGCTATAGAAAGCTGTCATGTTTTTTATGAAGTCCGATTTGGTGTTGTCATCTTTTGGAAAAAGTATTGACCTGGAAGGACTTAATACAGACCTCATACTCTTCGGCTGTATGGCAGATCTCGGAACCAAGTTGGTAACCCCAAAATGGTACAACTAGGTCATCTATTTGCGCATGCCATTGGTAAGGATCAAGCACAATACGTAGATCTCGCATGGAAGCAAATCCCAGTAGGAGATCACCAGGGAAACTAATCTGGTCAACAACAAGAAAGGAAGCTGTAAAATCTCTACCCTGGATAGTGAAGGTAAGAGAAGTCTGACCTCGAACATGCAGACTAGAACCGGCCACACCACTAAGGGATGACACATGAGTTGGTTCTACGAAATTGACACATTGTATCTTCTTATCTTTGAATAGACTAGACCTTATAATGTTGACTTGTGCTCCCGAGTCCATGAACACATGAACAGGCGCATTAAGAACAGATGCTTGTACAAGGGGACTTATTTTTGCACTGGAATTGATATGCAAGCACGAAGGAAGGTTTTCATCAGAGATATTTTCTTCAGGGAATGTTTCATCAACGTTTTCATCAGAGAAGGTATGTTCTACATCATCCCCGAAAACATCTTCGTCAAAGAAGCAACATCATCAACGAGACATTCTTCTTCAAGACTGCTTAAAGCATTGAAGGAATTAGTGACTGGGATGGAGTACTCATTCTCACCTACTGTCACAACTGGTCGGTTTGACAGGGGTGCTCGTATTCCCCCGAATTGGGAAAAGGAGCTTGGGTCTGGTTATTGGCTGTGAAACCACGACCTCTGGTTCCTCTCCTGGATCTGCAGCTTGAACGACCGCGGAAAGATCGTGCCCTGAGGTTATATAGAGCATTGCACGCAGATGTCTCATGACCATGAATTCTATGATACTCACAGTATGGCAAGTCTTTTTGGTAGTCGTCAGTATGGCGTTTCTTAGTGGTACTGTCAGGACAATTAACTGCGATATGTCCACGGTAACCGCAGTTATAACAAATTCGCTGGCTATGAGAACTAAACTTACTATAGACACTACGAGATTTATACTGGCTTGGGGCACTAGCCTTGGCTGATTTTGGTGCCGGTTTATTCTGCTCGGGTGCTGTGTGACAAACGAGGGGCTGTGCTGCGTGAAGTAGAGTTACATAGTTAGCCTGGACACATGGAAAAGTTCCTCGGGGACACAATGAACGAGCATGACCAAAAACTTTAAGTAGCTTCATCTCCACATTCGGAGGATTCGCATCATAAGCACATATAGCAGTACGTGGCAACATCTCTTTGACTACTCCAAAGGCAGCTATTTTAGCAAATATATGTGCATACTCTTTAGCTGGTTCAGGTGCAAAGGTTGAGGACTTAACGGCAGTGACAAAGGACATGAAAAGAGTATCTAATCGAGATGCAAAGGAACTCAAGGGCTCACCAGGCATTATTGTCGCATTAACTAATTCACGGAGAACTTTATAAGAGTCAGTCGGTGCTTGTGGCACTAGAAAAGAACGAATCGTTTCTTCATACTCTGACCACGTAGTAAGGTCTTTGAAATCCTGCATTGCAAGGAGGTCAACAACGTGGCTTGCAGCAGGAGACCTGTGTAACGCTTCAGTCGCAAGACGGATAAGAGATTCCTCAGAAGGAGGACCTTTTGAGAGAGCAGATGCCCGTGAACGTGAACGTACGGCGGCAAACCATGCATCGAGGTGTTTTTCATGGCCATTGAACAGAGGTAAAGCATCAGGATCACGAAGGAAACTATAATGACTCTTTGGCTGAGTTGCTGTAGCAGTCGGTAATTGACTATCATGAATTTCAGCAGGAATTGTTTGAACACTAAGGGACTGAATCCCGTCATTAGCTACACTACTGTGAGGTAAGTGAGACATACTTGCAATGAAAATTACACAAAAACTAATTCAGGTAAAATGAGAATGGAAAAATATTCACATTACACAGTAGTTAAAATTGGAAATTAAACAAATTCATTGAATTAGGTGCAAAAAGGATTAAAACATAAACATCTAATGTACACTGCATAAGAAGTGACAGCTCACTCACTGAATTTTACTTTAGAAAATGAAGGGAATTTCTATAAAAAGTGCAATGAAAGGCGATATGGCTACTGTATGGATTAACAGCAAAGTGATGTCTCTCTACTTTGAATTCAAACAAAATTACTAGATGAGAAATAATAAATCAATGCAAAGTGGAAATACAATCAATAAATTGTATGCAACTGGAAAATTACTGGAAAACAAATTTTCTTAAGAGAAAATGACACTAGAATTCAATGTGCATTGCTGGCAGAAAGAATTAACTATAATGCTGACAACTTGCATTTAATTATTTGCACTTGTCAGGATAACACTGAGTAAAATGGAATAAAGTACAAAATACTGAATGCAAAAATAACAAGAGCAAGTAATCACTACTGGAGAATAATTTTAAAGTGTAATCAATGTATGGTATTGTTCAAACAATTTACTGCATCAATTAAAAAGCAATGTTGCACTGAGCACAAGGAGAATGAACACTTTAACTCTTAGTTCAATTAAAGAAAACTAATGAAAATGAGTATAATGAATATTACTTTACTTTAAATAAGAAGGTTAAGAGTGAATTTGTTCAAGGAATTATTGATAAGATTAACACAAAAACAATAATACACAAACTGAAATAAAGATAAAAACTTACAGTTTTGCAGAATAATACACAACACAACAAGATTCAGTCAGTGAATGTGATAATTTATGCAATAAGATCTTGCATGTAAAAATATGTATAAAGAGATAGTTCTTGCTTCAGACAAAATATGTTCTATGAGCAGGTTCTGCAAAAATTTAAAAAAAATGAGGCACTGATTGACACAAAAATGTATACTGTCCAAAGAACAGGTGAGATACTGGCACAAAAATTAATGGAACACACTGAATGGCACATGTGGAAACTTTATTCAGTCACTCAAGTTCCACAGGGTAAGTGAGCCGTTTGGAGCCTTAACCTACCACGGATCGGCCCTCGGAGTTCATGAACCCACACACCCAACAAAAACATAGACATTCAAGTTGACGAAGGAAACAATTGTGTACATTTTAATTGATAGATTTATTCTCCTAGGAACACCTAGGCAAGTTTGTACAGTTAGAAACTAATAGTAGGATTATTGAGGCAACGTTAGATATTAATAATGTAGTTCTAGCACCTTAATATAGGTAGATATAAGCCCCAAATAGACGAACCTTGGGATTGGTTAGCTAACAGAACTGGCAGCCCACACTTGAATCTAAACAGTGTGGGACTCACGATGCATGACCTGCATTCTTACCAGACTGGACTTCAAGGAGTGAACAAGCGCTGCGAACAGGGCAGTATCCCCACGTGACTTCCATCTGTCCTGGGGCCCGGAGGAGAGATCCCGAGTACCGCGGATATCTCTCTCCATCCAGACCTATTGCAGTAAGACTAGACTTTCTTTCTCTCAGTATCTGGCCAGTTTTCTGGGGAAACGTTAGTAAGTTATCTGTGGGTCTTAAGCGGACGGACGCTTTGTATTGGTATGTACCAGCGTCGTCTCTTAAGTTCAAGTCTGGAAGCTAGTGTCTCTTACTGTTTAGATATTGCTTGGAGGATATCCCTAGAGCTGGGGATTCTGAGTTAATACAAGACACTAATACCACTCAATTTGCAGATTAAGAATCTTCCCTGCACATGGTGTTTGGAGAGGTTTATAGTTTAGGAAGATCTAGGATCCACAATTCCACTCCATCAAGTAAGTTAAACCCTTTCAGTATCATGTAAGCAGTGTGGAATTCCTTTACTGCAGTTAGCTAGAAATTTGTCTGAGGAACGGGAAAAAAAAATATTATACTGCACTCAAGTCACAGAAAGGAATTGGGTACACAAAAGTACTTACTGCACGTTTAGAAAATTACACAAAAGAATATAGACATTAAATGAGACACGAAACACACGGAAAAGCTGTAAGAGATAATGTAAATGAATTTGCAATACTTAAAACACAAGTCTTTAAATGTCACTAAGAAAATTCACTGCTTTAATGTCTCACACACACAAATGTCTATACAGAATAGTCTCTCTACTGTTGATGAATGAACGGCGAATGTAGGTAGAAGAAGAATATTTTCCTGGTCGCTGGCGTGGTTGGTGTTATTATTTAATAAATGTATGGAAGAGGGTAAGGTACCTAGGGATTAGCAGAGAGCATGCATAGTTCCTTTGTATAAAGGCAAAGGGGATAAAAGAGAGTGCAAAAATGATAGGGAAATAAGTATGTTGAGTATACCTGGTAAAGTGTATGGTAGATTTATTATTAAAAAAAAATAAGAGTAAGACGGAGAGTAGGATAGCAGATGAACAAGGAGGCTTTATGAAAGGTAGGGAGTGTGTAGACCTTGTGTTTACAGTGAAACATATAGGTGAACAATATTTAGATAAGGGTAAAGAGGTTTTTGTGGCATTTATGGATTTGGAAAAGGCGTATGATAGGGTGGATAGGGAGGCAATGTGGCAGATGTGTCAGGTGTATGGAATAGGAGGTAGGTTACTGAAAGCAGTTTAGAGTTTTTATGAGGATAGTGAGGCTCAGGTTAGAGTGTGTAGGAGAAAGGGAGATTATTTCCCAGCAAAAGTAGGCCTTAGACAAGGATGTGTGATGTCACCGTGGTTGTTCAATATATTTATAGATGGGGTTGTAAGAAAAGTGAATGCGAGGGTCTTGGCGAGAGGTGTGGGGGTTAAACGACAAAGAATCAAATACAAAGGAGACAAATTATGCACATGCACTGGAGCTGCTAGTGGTTCCATCTCAACAGTCAAGGGACTAGAAGTATATGCATACACCGCAGTAGGTGGCATCAACTCTTAATAGCACCGAAAGTAGCAAATTTCGCAAAGGACATAGCATCAAAATCATGCCCAGCTGGAAAGACATTTGAGGCTTGGATTCCTGTTACAAACGGACCGCGAAGTTGACCAACTTTTTATCTGACCTAGGGACTGCACATACTAATTCCCTAAGTACAATAAATGGGTATGAAACTTCCTTTGGTGTGAAAAATGAACGGATGAGGGACTCATACTCTTAAAATCATTCATCCGTAATAGGGTTAAAACATGTTCCGCAGCTGGTGATGTAGTCAAGCACTCTTTCGCGATTCTAATAAGAGTTTCCTCTGGAACGGACTGCAAGAAACCAGGCATCAAGGCTATCTGGGTCACCATTAAAAGTGGTAATGCATCCAGAGAGTCACGAGAGTAACTAGAAAGATGAGGAGTCTGGGGTGGTTTGTCCTTCGGGGGATTTCTATTAGACTTGTCTACTGGATCATCATTGCCTTGACTGGCAGCATACACAGTATTATCGCCTGAATTTACTTGAGACATGATTTCAGACAATGAACGAGAATTTAAAAGGAAAAAAATAAAAGAAAGTACACAGCACAATATAGCTTACTGGGATTAATGATGTTAACTAATCTGCATAAGTAACAAAAATTACAAGAGATACACACTTTTAGAAAAGATAACCTACTGGAAATTGACTTGGCAAGAAAAAAAATAACACTTTAATATTCAAAAAGCTTACTTTAATTTGATTTAACTGTAAGGTGAGTTTTCTTTACTTTTAATTTCAACAAGAATTGCAATAAGAAATTAACAATTCAACGCAAAAAATAATTATATAAAATCAATAATTCTTATGCAAAGAGGGACAAACTGATAAATCAAAGCAAAATAAAAGAAGAATTGCACAAAACAATTAAAATATTCACTAACAACAATCGAAATAAAGTTACTTCATAAATCACTGAGAAATTTACACTTTAATTCTAATTATCACTCTTGCAAAATTAAACAATTACTATAACACAATAAGTAAACAATATAAGAATTTATGAAAGCAAAATAGAATACTGCAAAAGTTAAATTGCACAAAATCAGTTGCAGGAATTATCAGTAGTCAATAAAATTGCACTGGGTAAAAATTGCAATGAAAGAAAACAAGGATATAAGAAATTGACTAGTTTGAACACTCTTACTCTTAATAGCAAGCAAACAAGACAACTTAATGAAACAATTACTGAAACAATTCACTAAGAACACTGACTTTAATCAAATTTAAGAGTGAACTTGTTCAAACAACACTTAAAAAAAAATTACTAACAAGAAAAAAAATTAACACTTACAACTTCAGGAGTACAATTCGTCAATGGTAAATCAACTGTTGGACTTACAAAGTCACAAAATAGTCACGGACTTTGGACTTGAGGTAAGTCAACTTATCCGAAGAAATTAGGGTCTTCAATAAAATTTATATCAGTAGTCTGCAAAGGTGAAACACATTAGCACTGTATAAAATAAACAATTACACAAAACAATAATAGGTGCAAGGGAAAAGAACACTGAATACAACACATAAGATTTAGCAGGGAAATACTAAGAAAAAGTAAAATTACTTGGAGAGAGAAAAAAAAAAAATTCTGGAACACAACAATAATAAGGGAAATAACACAAGGGCTAACTGATTTAAAATGCACACAATACTCAGTAAAATGATACTTCAGATGGGATAAAACACAACACTATATGGAAAATAAGAGACACAAAATGAACAGATAACACTAGAAAACAATTATTGCAAGCAGGGAATCGAAATTAACACAGTCTACAATGAAATCACAAGTCTCAGGATAACACAAAGTTCACTGTAACTGAGAATAATAACTCAACAATCGCAAATGTCTCTAATTATCTGAAAAACAAGATAAATGTCTCTAGGCTACAATGTTGATAGCGGTAATTAAAGCTGGAGAGGTAGATGATGAGTGGAGGATTTTGTCGTCTCCTCGCTACACACGATGATTCTGGGAGAAATATGCGCTTTACTGAAGGATCGACATAGATCTAGGCCTTAATCGTTGGCGCTCTGGTCGGAAGATCACAAAATCTATCTTCACCTTCTATGTCGATCGTCAAATCGATGAAAGTCCCACGAAATTGGGTGAAATAAGCCACACGTGGTGCTTGGGCTGCCGCGTGGGTGAGTGGTGGTAGGAGTGGCTGCGTGAGTCACGAGGTCCCACACTCTGGGCTGCTGTCCCACTTCTACTAGACACGAAAATATAAAGCCAGGGTGGCTTAGAAAAACCCAGAATACCACAGGGATAATAATAGCACTTAAAACAGCGATACACTGGAGCACAAAGACGATAGGGAATGCGGGGACTCACGTGACTTGCTGGCTTACTTCTCACTTGCTGGCTTACTTCTCACTTGCTGGCTTACTTCTCACTTGCTGGCTTACTTCTCAGAGTCAGCTGGGTTGGCTTGCTGGCTTAAATACACATGCTCAGCTAGGTTAGTCTTGCTGGCTTAAGTACACACGCTCAGCCGGCTTAGTCTTGCTGGCTTACGGCTAGACTGGCTTGAACAGGTTGGATGTCTTGCTGGCCGGGCACTTTTCCCCTCCTAGACTGGCTTATCTCGTAGCATAATTTGTAAAACCCGGGTCTACCCCTCGAAGGTTTTAACAAATAAGAGATAAGGCACTTAGCTGACCAGGAAATATTGTAGACAAATGCTGGCTTGGAGTGTTGGGTTGGAGGTAGCGTTGTAGGCCTCCACACTGGCACACGAGATTCGTCTGGTTGTGTTGAAAAGATCTTCCCGTATCACCGTAATCGTAAGAATTGAGGGTCCACCGCTTCCACCATTTGTTGTGTGTGATTCTTGGAGATAAAAGGTAGTCAAAGGGAAACTCACGGATGGATGGTGGAGTAGATATAATGAGTAAGAGAGTAGTAGTACCCAGCCACTTCTGTTCAGTCATAAGCCTAGCACGGGAATGAGATAGACGCTTCTCTCTGCGCGCACACATGCGCAGGATGCATGACGTCACAGGAGCATCACAGGTTCAAGGGATCTAACATATAAAGGCTGGTATATTACATATGATATATGTAACACACCATGTACATCAGGCCCATACTAGAGTATGCAGCACCAGTTTGGAACCCATACCTGGTCAAGCACGTCAAGAAATTAGAGAAAGTGCAAGGGTTCGTGACAAGGTTAGTTTCACAGCTAAGGGGAATGTCCTACGAAGAAATTTTGAGGGAAATCGGCCTGACAACACTGGAGGACAGGAGGGTTAGGGAGACATGATAATGACATACAAAATACTGTGCCGAATAGACAAGGTGGATAGAGACAGGATGTTCTAGAGAGGGGACACAGAAACAAGGGGTCACAATTGGAAGTTGAAGACTCAGATGAGTCAAATGGATGTTAGGAAGTATTTCTTCAGCCATAGAGTAGTCAGGAAGTGGAATAGTCTAGCAAGTGATGTAGTGGAGGCAGGAACCTTTCATAGCTTTAAGACGAGGTATCATAAACCTCATGTAGCAGGGAGAGAAGGGACCCAGTAGCGATCAGTGAAGAGGTGGGCCAGGAGCTGAGTCTCGACCCCTGCAACCACAATTAGGTGAGTACAATTAGGTAAGTACACACACGGCCTGACGACACTGGAGGACAGTAGGGTTATGGGAGACATGATAATGACATCCAAAATACTGCGTGGAATAGACAATAGGGACAGAGACAGGATGTTCTAGAGAGGGAACACAGAAACAAGGTGTCACAATTGGAAGTTGAAGACTCAGATGAGTCAAAGGGATATTAGGAAGTATTTCTTCAGTCATAGAGTTGTCAGGAAGTGGAATAGTCTAGCAAGTGATGTAGTGGAGGCAGGAACCATACTTAGCTTTAAGACGAGGTATGATAAAGCTCGTGGAGCAGGGAGAGAGAGGACCTAGTAGCGGTCAGTAAAGAGGCAGAGCCAGGAGCTAAGTATCGACCCCTGCAACTACAATTAGGTGAGTTCAATTAGCTGAGTACACACACACACACACACACACACACAGCCCCAGTGGCCTGGTGGCTAAAGCTCTCGCTTCACGCACTGAGGGCCCGGGTTTGATTCCCGGAGGGGCGGAAAACATTTCAAAGTGTTTCCTTACACACACACACACACACACACACACACACACATACAACAGGCCTAGTGCCTAATCGACATGTGCCTAGGTCAAAATGGTAACTAACACACACGGGAAGAAGAGGGAGGATCAGGTGTATTATGTCTTGAGGGAGGATAGTGTGGTAAGGGACGATGAGGTGGTGAGGGAGGGTCAGGTTGAAGATAAGGGAGGGTCAGTGGAAGATGGATCAGTTAGTGGAGACGGAGTTGAGAAAAAGAAGAGAGGAGGGGGGAGTGTTATAAGGTAGTAGGAAGTGTGAGAGGGTGAAAGAAGGTAGGAGAAGGAAGGGTGTAAGGGAAGAAGGTAGAAAAACGGAATTAGGGAGAAAGTAAGAGGTAGTGGGAGGAAACGGTTGGGAGATGGTGGAACCAGGTGAGTGAAAGAGGAGAAAGCAGTGAGTAGAGGAGAGAGGGAGGGAGGGGAAAGGAAGGCATGCCCAGGCTTAGAGAAACAACACACACAACAAATAACTCGTGCTGGGGAGGAGGATGGGATTAGGAGAAGGTTAAGAGGGAGGTTAAAGGGGACGGAAAACTAGGGGACTGGAGGATGAGTCTGCAAAGGAAGATTAGGCAGCAGAGCTCATGAAAAGGGATTATGAGTGGGGAAGGAAGCTAGAGGAACTTAGCATGAAAATGGAGGAGAGGATAGCTGCAGAAAGCAGGAAATGGGAGAAGCAAGTCACAACAGCAGAGGTTAAGATACAGAGATTAGAAGAGGAACTGAAAATTTTAAACAGCCTAAAGAACTAAAAAGCAATGTGGACATGGTATCAGAAACTGCTACCTCAGTCACAAAGAAGAGGATTGTAGAGAACGGAGTGAAACTGTATGCAGAGGCCCTATCAGACCATCATGGAGCCCCAGAAAAAAAAGGGTCACATCAGGAACAATCGAGGGGGGTGTAGTAAAAAAGGGACTAAGCCATAGTAGAAACCCCAACAGACCAAGCAGGCCCGGGGAAAATTAAGAAGGGAAAAAAGGCCCCTGGGCCAAGGGGTAACATGAGGGGGAAAAAACTAGAGGAGCTTAGCATGAAAAGGAGGAGAGGATAGCGAGAAAGCAAGATAAGGAGGAGAGGATAGCTGCAGAAAGCAAGATAATGGAGGGGGGGATAGCGAGAAAGCAGGAAGGGGAGAAGAATACAACAGCAGATGTTAAGATACAGAGATTAGAAGAGGAACTGAAAAAAATTTTAAACAGCCTAAAGAACTAAAAAACAATGGGACATGGTATCAGAAACTGCTACCTCAGTCACAAAGAAGAAAACTGTAGAGAACGGAGTGAAACTGTATGCAGAGGCCCTATCAGACCATCATGGAGCCCGAGAAAAAAGAGAGGATCACATCAGGAACAATCGAGGGAGGAGGAAAGGGAGAGCTGTAACGTAGAAGCCATAACAGACAACAGCAGGAAAGGAAAGTTAAGAAGGGGGAAACGACAAGCCACTGGGCCAAGGGATAAAGACAGGAAGAGATTGAAGAAAGGAAAGCTGCAATGGAGGCAACTAAATCGAATCAGGGGTTACATAGGGGGAGGAGGGGGGAATGAAAGAGAGAGATCAGTCTTTTTTTAATGGGCTCCAGGAAGCTGAAGGGAAAACTTACGAAGCAAGTAGACAAGGGGGGAAAAAGCGATTGAAAACATCATGAAAGCAATAGGAGAAGATGACATGACCCAGCTGGCAAATTTTTTAGAAAGGGGGTTTTCAAGAGGAAAACCGGCCAATCAAAATGATT
>WNWK01043557.1:0-15447 GCA_009830355.1 Cherax destructor
CGATAACGTAGTAATTTTGGGGGTTTTTTTTGGGTCAGATTAATTGGAATTTTTAAGGGGAATTTAGAAATCTAACTTTTTTAAAAGGGTTTCAGGATTGTTTTTTAAACCCATTTTGGGGACAGAACCTAGGGGGGAAATAACCTACTTGACTTGGTTCTGGCAAGCAAAAAACCCCCTTGTTAATAATTTAGAAATTACAAAAACCCCTCAAGGACCATAAAAATTACTGCATTGAATGGATGTATGATTTTGGGATAATTCGTCCCCCCCCGGGATTTTTTTAAAAGTAGATTATAATGGACGGGCCCACTTATCAACTGTGGACTGGGGGGAAGAGGTACCCAATATGACAGTTTTCTTAACACTAAAATTTTGCCCAAAAACATTTATCCCGTGCACGAAGCCCCCAAACCCCCCTAGCACTGGTAACACCCCCCCAGAGGGAAAAAAAATTTTGGAAAAAACCCCCCCGCATGAATCAAATCATGATCGGGGCCAAGTAAGGCAACAGGGCACTTCTCCGCTCCATGGAATACCCCCCTTTTTCCCAAAACCCCCCCCCCCTTTTTTTCCCCCCAAACTATTTTTAAAATCCCCAAACCCCTTTAAGCCAAACATGAGGGCCCAAATTTTGTATTGATAATTTGCCGAAGGCACACTCCCCTAAAAAATTTTTGATGGTTCTGTTCCCAATCCACGGGGCAGCTGGGGAAACTGCTGTTGCCCGGGGAATTTTGGCCCCTTTTAAAAAAAATTTGGGAAAAAAAAAAAAACTGGGCCTCTCCCCTTTCCCGGGCGGGAATTTTGTTTGCCATACTCCCCCCCAAAAAATGGTCCATGTATCGGGGGTTCTCTTTGTAATTATTCTCTGTCATCCATAAATCCCCCCAACTCATCAAGTATAACTGTAGCATGCTCTTTCAAAGCCAAATTTTAGGGAAAGGATTCGGGAAAAAGGTAGAGTCAAAATGCACATGCTGTGGATTCCATCTCACATTGGTTTTTAGGGCTGATATTTTTGATAAATTGGCTAATTTTTTATGTTTTAAAAGGGGGGGTGGGTTCAATTTGGCTTGTCGTTTAGCAGTTTGGAACAATAAAAAAAAAAAACTTCAACTAAATTTTTTTTGGGCTTAAGACCTTGACACCAGTCAGTCCATCTATCATCATTCTATCATGGGAAAAAAACATGTCTATGGTCCCCCCCAAAACAAAAGGGCAGACTCTTGACCCCCTACCCCCCCTTTCCGGGCCCGGGTTACAAGTATTTTTGGCGGTTTAAATCACCACCACCAGATGTAGACCAAACAAGATGTAAATTTTCCCTTTTTGGGGAATTATTGTCACACCCTCGTCTTATACTGGAGTGAAAAAAAGTTAATGAATTCAGAGACTACTCACCCCAGAAATGTTCAGATATTAATTTTTTTATCCACAGTGGTATTTACCCCCCATTCGGGAAAAAACCCCCCTGACTTTGCTCCCTGTAAATAAAGCATTGACACGTGTGTGTGTGTGTGTGTGTGTGTTTTGGGTTACCTTTTTTCCCCTAGGCAAAATAAAAATTAGACACGGGGCCTGTTGTATGTATGTGTGTTTGTGTGTGTGTGTAAGGAAACACTTAAAAAATTTTCTCCCCCGGGGGAAAAAAACCCCCGGCCCCTGGGGGGGGCGAGCTTTCCCACTGGGCCAACGGGGGCTTTTTTATTTTTTGGTACTCCCCCGGGGGGCCCAGGGGTCAGTCAAACCCCCTGGCCCCCCCTTCACGGGCCCCTTTTACGGGGTCATTTTGCGCCATTTTTTTATCATCCCTTTTGTTTAAAGCTATGTATAAACCCCCCCTCCCCCCCCCCTTCCCCAAAACTATTCCACTTCCCGACAACTCTGTGACTGAAGAAATATTTCTAAATCTCTGTGATTCATCTATCAAAAACTTCCATCTGTGCCCCTTGTTTTTTTTCCCCTTTTTGGAAATTCTGTCTCTGTCCACTTTGTCAATTCCTCTCAGTATCTTATATTTTTATCTTTCCCCCATTTTCCCCGTCCTCCAGTGTCGTCAGGTCCATTTCCTTAACCTCCTCGTAGGAATACCCTTTTTTCCGGGGGGAGTCTTGTTGCAAACCTTTTCACTTTCTCAAAATTCTTCACGGGGGGTAGGTGTGGGTTCCAAACTGGTGTCATCCCAATATGGGCCCCAACGTCACAGTGTCAGGGTCCCGGGAAAGATTCTTTTATTTTAAAAAGTCGGGAAACTGTTCTTAGGTTTGCTAGGCGCCCATATGCGGCAGTTATTTGGTTTATGTGCGCCTCAGGGGATGTGTCTGGTGTTATACTACCCCAAGATCTTTTCCTTTATTGAGGTTTTCAGTCTCTGGCCCCCCCGGGTGTACTCCGTCTGGGTTTTTTTGCCCCCTTCCCCCCCCTTTATGACTTTGCACTTGGTGGGGTTGAACTCCCGTATGTGCATTTTGTGTATGTTTTATACATGTATGTGTGTGTATTTTGTGTGTGTATATGTATTTTTATATGTTTTTTGTGTGTGTGACCCAACAATTAAAATTTAAATCTCATTACAGTTGTGGCTGGGTGTAGACTAATTTGATTGCTCATTGCCCTAATTTTGTTCAGAGTGCAACCATGTCAGACGTAAAAAAAAATTTTTTACATGATTCATTTAAAACCCTTTTAACTAAAAATTCCCTTAAACCCCTTGACCTTGTTCAGCTATCAAACTTTGGGGGCCCGCTCTTGGGGCCCCTTAAAACCTCTTTACCCCAAAAAATTTGGAACTTTTCCCTGATTGTGACCATCTGAGTTCATTTTTCCCTTTTTAACTTGCTCAGCTATCCTTTTAGGTCCCCCCCTTTCCCCTTATGTCCTCTGAATCTTTGACCCAAAAGGTGGGGGGGGGGGGATAATAAAGATATCAAACCCCAAATAACTAACCGTATAAAGAAATTAGATCAAGTAAAAAAAACCCCCAAAAAGGATAATAATAGGCTCCAAAACACTTTTAGGGCAAAAAAAAAAGGGGAAATTTTTTGGCATAAAAGGAGGTGAGGGTCATCCCTAAATCAGTATACTGACATTAAGAAGGACGTTAAAAAAAGGGGGGGGGAAAAACTAAAAGGGGGGGAAATTAAAAAAGATATGGATTCAAAACTAACCCAAAAATTTTTTTGGTTTTTTGAACAAAAAAAGGGGTAAAAGGGGCCCCAAAAAAAAACACTGGGACTTATGACAAAAGGGGGAAAGATATATGCTCCCATTTTTAATAATTATTTTTAAAATTTTTTTAAAGGGGAAAACATTAATAATATCCCCCAATTTAAATTTTTTAAAAAGGCCCGAAAAGGGTAAATTAAAATATCACAGTTACCCAAAGAAATGGTTATGAAAAAAACTAGACCGACTAAACAAAAAAAAACGCCAGGTCCCCCTGACTTTTGCAAGGGGGTTTTTTAAAGGGAAAACCCAAAAAAAAACTTTTGAACCATTATCTAACATTTTAATTTTTTTCTTCAAACGGGGGTAGTGTCTGATATGTGGAAGATGGCTAATGTAATTCCTATTTTTAAACAGGGGACAGTCACTACCGTCAAATTACCCCAAATAAGCCTGACCTCAATTGTAGGCAAATTACTAGAGTCAATTATAGCTGATATTTAAAGCTATCTGGATAACCATAATTTGATTTGATACTAGCATGGATTCACGAGGGGCCTTCCTGCCTATCTAGTTTATTAACCTTCTTAGTAAAGTTTTTTGAGGCTGTTGATCACGATAAAGAATTCGATATTGTTTATTTGACTTTAGTAAGGTTTTTGATAAGTACCGACAGAACTTTAAAGAAAGTGGCAGCTCATGGCATTGGGAAAATGTGCTGTCATGGATCGATCATGGCTCACCAATGGAAGCAGAGTGTGCATAAAGGGGTTAAATCCGAATGGGACTTGTAACAAGTGGTGTTCCACGGGGGTCGTCTTAGGCCCGTTGTTATTTATAATATATATCAATGACCTTGAGGGGAATTACTAGTGATATGACAAATTCCCGACAAGAAGATAGGTAGGATGTAAATGAATGGTTCAAGAACCGACGGGGTTGGAAATTGACACATATGCAAACTTGGCTATCTTTATTGAGAACGTTTCGCCCACGGTGGCTTCATCAAATCCATAAGTAAATCGTGAAGAACAGGAGGGAATAGGTGGTGTCCCTCAACCTGAGTCGATATTGCCCAGTCCATCAATCTTGAATAGAAATACAACATATGAGCGTAGGGGAACATATCTGTAGACAGGAGAGTGCAGCAGTTGTAGGAGGTGTCACATTTGTCCAATGTGGAATGGTCATTCAAGGAATGGCAAGCGAAGAAACCCCTGTATTAAGATACCAGATGTTGCAGTGTCAGACAGGATGTAAATGAATGGTTCAGAGAACCGACAAAAGTTGGTAAATTAGACACATATGCAACCATTCATTTCATCCTGTCGGCACTGAACATCTTGGTATCTTAATACAGGGATTTCTTCCCCTTTCCTGGGCCACCTATTTCCACATTGACAATTGACACCTCCTAAACTGCTGCACTCCTGTCTACAGTATAAAGCTTCCTCTACGCTCATATGGTTTTCCCTATCAAGATTGATGGACTGACCATCGACTCAATGAGGACTGACCTCATTCTCCTTTTTCTTCACGATTCTACTTTTATGGACTGATGAAGCCCTGTGTGGCGCGTTTCCTCAATAAGATAGCCAGTGTTATATTTCTAATTTCCCATAAAAAAGGATAATTAATTAAACATAGATGTCTAGAACCTCAGGAAGATTTGGACAAACAATTTCGTGGTCAAAAAGTGGCAGATGCAGTTAATGTAGATAAATGCAAGGTTCTGAAGCTCGGGAGTGTCCATAACCCAAGCACTTATAAGTTAAATAACGTAGAACTTAGCCATACAGATTGTGAGAAGGACTTGGGGTGATGGTAAGCAGCAACCTTAAACCCAAAACAGCAATTAGCGTACGTAATAAGGCAAATAGATTACTGGGATTTATATCAACAAGTGTAAGCAACAGAAGTCCAGGGTTATATTCACTTTATACATCATTAGTAAGGCCTCACCTAGACTAAACCCCCTCAGTTCTGGTCTCCATATTACAGAATGGACATAAATTCGTTAGAAAACATTCAACGTAGAATGACTAAAAATTTTACATAGCATTAGAAATCTTCCTTACGAAGAAAGATTGAAGACCCTTAAATTACATTCACTTGTAAGACTAGAATGAGGAGACATGATCGAGGTATACAATGGAAAATGGTATTAACAAAGGGATATAAATAAGGTCTTGAGGATATCTCCAAAAGAGAACCCGCAATAATGGATTCAAGTTAGATAAGTTTAGATTTAGAAAGAATATAGGAAAGTATTGGTTTGGAAATAGGGTAGTTGATGAGTGGAACAGTCTGCCTAGTAGGGTTATTGAAGCTAGGACCTTGGGTAGTTTCAAATTTAGGTTGGATAAATTCATGAGTGAGAGGGGTTGGATTTGAGTGGGACTCCATGAGTAAATAGAATTATCAAGCTTATTTCTTGGGTAGCATTGAAAATTGGGTTTAAACAAATATTCTGTTAGTGGGAGGATTGTGAAGAATACCCAGTATGGGCCAACAGGCCTGCTGCAGTGTTCCTCCTTTCTTATGTTCTTATGTTCTTATAAACTCTAGCTATTAGGGTAGTGTTAGGGTGTTTACACAAATATAATTGTGATCCAGTAATTAAATGGTATGTGGTAATACAAATTTCTTTTCTATAACACTATTGTATTATGTATTATATACCTGGAGAGAGTTCCAGGGATCAACGCCCCCGGCCCAGTCTGTGACCAGGCCTCATGGTGGATCGGGGGCCCGATCAACCAGGCTGTTCTGCTGTCGCACCAGTCCCAAAGACGAACCACAGCCTGGCTGGTCAGGTACCAAGTTTGGTGCCTGTCCAGTGCCTGCTTGAAGACAGCCAGGGTATTGGTAATCCCCTTATGTATACTGGGAGGCAGTTGAACAGTCTTGGGCCCTGACACTTATTGTGTTATCTCCAACGTGCTAGTGGCACCCCTGCTTTCTTTGGGGGGTGTTGCACCGTCTCCCCAGTCTTTTGCTTTGTAGGGAGTGACTCTCGTGTGCAAGTTTGGTACTAATCACTCTAGGATTTTCCAAGTGTATATAATAATGTATCTCTCCCCCCTGCGTTCCAGGAAATACAGGTTTAGGAACTTCAAGCGTTCCCAGTAATTGAGGGTGGTTTATGCAGTTATGCGTGCCGTGAAGGGTTTTCTGCACTTTTTCTAGGTCAGCAATTTCCCCCTGCCTTGAAAGGTGCAGTTAGTGTCAAATTTCCAGCCTAAATAGAATAAGTGACCTGAAAAGTGTCATCATGGGCTTGGCATCCTGGTTTTGAAGGTTCTCATTATCCATCCTGTCATTTTCTAGCAGAGCGATTGCTCAGTGTTATGGCCCTTGAAGGTAAGATCCTCTGTGATCACTCCCAGGTCTTTGACATTAGTTTTTCGCTCTATTGTGGTTGGAATTTGTTTTATTCTCCGATGAGATTTTAATTTCCTCACGTTTTCCATATCGGAGTAACTGAAATTTCTCATCATTGAACTTCATATTGTTTTCTGCACCCCATTTAAAGATTTGGTTGATGTTTTAACCAAATAATTACTTGGAGTATACCTGTAGAGGTTTCTGGGGTCAACAACCTAACCGGGTTGTGGTTCATACGTTGGATTGCGTGCGGCTAGCAGTAACAGCCTGGTTGATCAGGCCTGGTCCACCATGAGGCCTGGTCACGAGCAGGCCGAGGGCGTTGACCCCGGAACTGTCTCAGGTATTGTTCAGGAGTTCACTCAATGTGATTCTTGGCCAGTCTAAACCTTTCCAAGTCATGGGTTCAGTGAGTCACTACTTCTTTCTTTTCCCAATGTGCTTTCACTTTAGCGCTCCCCGTGACTATAATTGTAATAATAAAATAATAATAATAATAATAATTGTAATAATAATAATAATAATAATAATAATAATAATAATTGTAATAATAATAATAGTAATAATAATTGTAATAATAATAATAATAATAATAATAATAATAATAATAATTGTAATAATAATAATTATAATAATAATAATAATAATAATAATAATAATAATAATTGTAATAATAATAATAGTAATAATAATTGTAATAATAATAATAATAATAATAATTGTAATAATAATAATTATAATAATATTTGTAATAATAATAATAATAATAATATTAATAATTGTAATAATAATAATAATAATAATTGTAATAATAATAATTATAATAATATTTGTAATAATAATAATAATAATAATAATAATAATAATAATAATAATTGTAATAATAATAATTATAATAATATTTGTAATAACAATAATAATAATAATAATAATAATAATAATAATAATAATAATAATAATAATAATAATTATAATAATAATAATATTAATAATTGTAATAATAATATTTGTAATAATAATAATAATAATAATAATAATAATAATAATAATAATAATAATGAAAGCCTCTCATTAACTGTTCTTCGGGAAGGCTAACACCTGCTGCTGCTGCTGCTTCTGCTGCTGCTGCTGCTGCTGCTGCTGCTGCTGCTGCTGCTGCTGCTGCTAGGTCAGAGGAAATCTGTCTGTAAAGAGCCATTCGTATTATTTTGTCTAATTTCGGTATTGTTTTCCGTTTTCTACCAGCCTGATCACGTTGAGGACAACACAATAAGTGTCAGGGCCCAAGTTGTTCAACTGCCTCCCAGCATACATCAGGGGGTTACCAACAAACCCCTGGCTGTCTTCAAGCAGGCACTGGACAGGCACCTAAAGTCGGTACCTGACCAGCCGGCTTGTTTCGTACAATGGACTGGGCGGCCAGCAGTAACAGCCTGGTTGATCAGGCTCTGGCCAACATGAGGCCTGGTCACAGACCGGGCCGCGGCTTGACCCCCGGAATTCTCTCAGGTAAACTTCAGTCTTCCCAGCCTTTGTTAGTTTACCTGGAGAGAATTCCGGAGTCAACCACGGCTGGTCTGTGACCAGGCTCATGTTGGACCAGCCTGATCAACCAGGGTGTTACTGCTGGCCACCGTCCAGAACCACATCCTGGCGTCAGGTACCAAGGAGCCTCTCGGTAGCGCGGTGCGCGAGAAAATTTTCAAAAAATTGAAAATTGAGTTAAACATATTGAAAAATAGAGTAACTCTCTGGCTACCAATGGTACAAGAATCATTGTTCTACGACATTCCTACAAGGAATTATGGTCGTTTATAACACATATGGTGACGCCAACAACCGAAGTAGGCCGGCTGACAGTTCGTGAATTTTCGTATTTTTTCCCGATTTTTCTTTAATTTCTTGTAGTATTCTTACTTATTATTATTAAATAACAAAAAGGCACAATACCGTGACTGGAACAATACACACACAACCCGCACATATAAAAGAGGAGCTTACGACGACGTTTCAGCCGACTTGGACCATTTACAAAGTCACACTAACACACAGAGACAGAGGAAGGGTATTTATAGGCAGGCAGACAGGGAGGGTACAAGAGAGTGGGGAAATGTAGAGTAGTGGTAGTAGTGGTAGTAGAAAAGGTAGTAGTAAAGGTAGTAGAGTAGACAGTCATATGGGAAGGAGCACTGCTATGAGGCTGCGGCCCGCAAGAGGTACGAGAGGGAAGAAAAGCGAAAAAAATGAAGGAAAATACAAGGCAAAGAAAGAACAGAAAGAAAGGAAAACCCAAGGAGAAAAAAAGGGAAGGGAAGATAAGACGGGGAAAGGGAATCAGGTTAAGTCACGGGTGTTCTGAAGTTTAGAGCATTTAACAATGTAATGAGAGAGAAAGCATCAACAGAGACAAAGCCAGGGCTAAGATTCATACAGGGAAAGTTGTGTATAAGGGAGGATTCAACCAGGCGGCGACTATGAAAGTTAGACGTAGGGTGACAGTTTTGCAGAAGACCAATCAATGGGATGACTGTGATCTCTGACATGACAGAAAAGAGCATTATTAGTGTCGGCAAGCCTAACACTATTTTGTGCTCCCTGAGTCTGTCAGAAAGAGATCGGCCAGTTTCTCCGAAGTACTGAAGAGGACAGGAGGAGCAGAAATAGAGTAGACACCAGGAGAATCTGTGGAGGTAGGGGAGGTATGAACTAGATTAGTGCGAAGAGTGTTAGTTTGGCAAAAGGTAAGTTTGATGTCTAAGGAACGGAGAGAGTTGCTGAGATTAGAGACCAGAGATGTAGGGAAGGCAGAGGACTGGAGAGTTCTCAGGAGTAGAGGGTTTAGGAGAGAAGAAAGTCCGTTTGCACGAGAAAGCAGAGTCTATGAAATGGGAAGGGTAGCCCAGGCGGAAAAAAGAATTATGAAGAGTAAATTTCTGCTTCAGAAACTGAGGATCACAGATGCGGAGGCACGGAGAAAGAGGAGATAAGAACACTCTTCTTGACAGAAGGAGGCATGATAAGAAAGTAATGAATGTACATGCCACTGTGCATAGGCTTGCGTACACGGAGAAGGCAAAACCTGTAACTGAACGGTGGACATGAACATCAAGGAAAGGAAGCAAAATTAGATTCCCAATCAGCTTTAAACTTAATGGAAGGGCAAGATTATTAAGAGCATCAAGAAAAGGTTGGAAGAGACTTAAGTCATGAGGCCAAAGAGCAAAGATGTCATCTACATAGCGGAGCCAGAGTGAAGGACGTACATCAATAGTGGGAAGAAGAACAGTCTCGAAGTATTCCATATAAAGATTAGCAAGAACAGGAGATAGAGGAGAGCCCATAGCGACACCAAGGTTTGAGAATAATATTTACCTTGAAAGGAAAAGGAGTTAGAGTCCACGCAAAGTCGGATAAGATCAAGAAAGACATCAGTAGGTATAAGGAGATGAAGTAACCCTTCATTGGCCTTCTCTCCGAGAAAATTAAGGACATCATCCAGAGGACATTAGTGAAGAGGACTCGACATCAAGACTAAGCATCTTACAGGTCGGGAGAGGCGAACACGTTCGATGAAGTCTTGAGAGTGACGAAGGTGGGCAGGAGAAAAAGTACCAAGAAAAGGAGTGAGGGTTTTGGCTAGCCAGGACGCAAGAGAATAAGAGACAGAACCTCTAGAAGATATGATGGGACGTAGAGGAATATCAGGTTTGTGAGTTTTGGGAAGGCCATAGAAATAGGGCAGAGAGGGACAGATGACACGAAAACGATGAACAAGAAGAGTGTTCTTATCTCCCTCTTTCTCCGTGCTCTCCGCATCTGTGATCCTCAGTTTCTTGAAGCAGAAATTTCCACTCTTCATAATTCTTTTTTCCCGCCTGGGCTACCCTTCCCATTTCATAGACTCTGCTTTCTCTCGTGCTAAACGGACTTTCTTCTCTCCTAAACCCTCTACTCCTGAGAACTCTCCAGTCCTCTGCCTTCCCTACATCTCTGGTCTCTCTAATCTCAGCAACTCTCTCCGTTCCTTAGACATCAAACTTACCTTTCGCCAAACTAACACTCTTCGCACTAATCTAGTTCATACCTCCCCTACCTCCACAGATTCTCCTGGTGTCTACTCTATTTCTTGCTCCTCCTGTCCTCTTCAGTACTTCGGAGAAACTGGCCGATCTCTTTCTGACAGACTCAGGGAGCACAAAAATAGTGTTAGGCTTGCCGACACTAATAATGCTCTTTTCTGTCATGTCAGAGATCACAGTCATCCCATTGATTGGTCTTCTGCTAAAACTGTCTACCCTACGTCTAACTTTCATAGTCGCCGCCTGGTTGAATCCTCCCTTATACACAACTTTCCCTGTATGAATCTTAGCCCTGGCTTTGTCTCTGTTGATGCTTTCCTCTCTCATTACATTGTTAAATGCTCTAAACTTCAGAACACCCGTGACTTAACCTGATTCCTTCCCTGTCTTATCTTCCCCCTTCTCCTTTTTTCTCCTTGGGTTTCCTTTCTTTCTGTTCTTTCTTTTGCCTTGTATTTTCCTTCATTTTTCGCTTTCTTCCCTCTCGCCCCCTTGCGGGCCGCTAGCCTCATAGCAGTGCTCCTTCCCATATGACTGTCTACTCTACTACCTTACTACTACCTTTACTACTACCACTACTACCCTATCCATTTCCCCACTCTCTTGTACCCTCCCTGTCTGCCTGCCTATAAATCCCTTCCTCTGTCTCTGTGTGTTAGTGTGACTTTGTAAATGGTCCAAGTCGGGCCGAAACGTCGTCGTAAGCTCCTCTCTTTTATATGTGCGGGTTGTGTGTGTATTATTATTATTATTATTATTATATAATAATTGACGATTTGGCATCATAACAGAGTGGGCGGAGCTTATAAGAAGAATTCCAGCCAATCAGGAACATTTGATTGCGTCAGCAGAAATTCCTGACTCAGGATAGCCGGGAAATATGCTTCATTATAACGCTATTATCAATACTACGGCTTTTATATCTATCACAATTGATCTATTATGACATAATAGGCAATATAAATAACAAATAACCATAGTAAATACTCCAGAATGAATAATATGTGGCATAATATGATCGCCCCTGGCACCCCTCCAAATTATCATAGTATATCACTGGGTGTAGGTTTTCCTGGGGGGTTACGTTCTCACTCTAGGGGACTTGTAATAAAGAAAACGAACAGGGCTAACTATGATATACACTCGTAATGCAAGATAAAGCTGAGAAAAATGCTATTTTGCTCCTGGAAATTTTCCTTGCGCGACCTTCCGGGCGGATTATCTCAAATAAGTTATTCATCTATATATTGACCTGGAACCGTTAATAATCATAGGAATGAAATGAAACTCACAGACAACATAAAAGAAAGGTTGTATTAATTAATACTGATTAGCTTTTGAGATATCGTAATTAGGTTTTGATTTATGTGAGGTAAAATGTGATTTTTTTTAACATGTAAAAAAAACACAAACTTTTTTTTTTTTTAAGCATGAAGATAGGGATAAATTACAGAAAGCTAATCACAACAATTTCAGATTAGCATTGTTCTTCGTAGGTGAAGCCATAACAGCTTCAACAAGTCCCATTACGACTACAAATTTATTATATGTGATGTTTGGTAAAAATTTGATAAATATTTTTTTCTCAGTTGTTTGTTGGGCGATTTTTTTGAAAATTGATACAAGTTAACTACAAAGGTGCTTTTTTTACGTATAAAAAAAAATGAACGAAATCGAATAAAAAAAAAAAAAAAAAAATAGACCGTAGGGGCCCCCTTTAGGTGCCTGTCAGTGCCTGCTTGAAGACAGCCGGGGGTTTTTTGTTCCCCTTATGTATGCTGGGAGGCAGTTGAACAATCTTGGGCCCCTGACACTTATTGTGTTGTCCCTCAACGTGCTAGTGGCACCCTGCTCTTCATTGGGGGGATGTTACATCGCCTGCCGAGTTTTTTCTTTCGTAGGGAGTGATTTTCGTGTGTAAGTTTGGTACTAATCCCTCGAGAATTTTCCACGTGTATATAACAATGTATCTCCCCCCCTGCGTTCAAAGAGAGTACAGGTTTAGGAACTTCAAGCGTTCCCAGTAATTGAGGTGGTTTATCGCAGTTATGCGTGCCGTAAAAGGTTCTCTGCACATTTTCTAGGTCAGCAATTTCACCTGCCTTGAAAGGTGCACTTAGTTTTGGCAATATTCCAGCCTAGATAGAACAAGCGATCTGTAAAGTGTCAACATGGGCTTGCATCCCGGGTTTTTGAAGGTTCTCATTATCCATCCTGTCATTTTCTAGCAGATGCGGTTGCTACGGTGTTATGGTCCTTGAAGGTGAGATCCTCTGACATGATCACTCCCAGGTCTTTGACATTAGTTTTCGCTCTTTGTGTGGTTGGAATTAGTTTTGTACTCCGATGAGATTTTAATTTCGTTTGAGTTGAAACACCAAATTTTTGCTATTTCTTTCTGTTTCAGTTGCTATCACTCAATAAAATTCTTATCTGTCCCACTTTGCGAGGATTCAAATCGCTATTTTTCCCATTTTCCTGACTTTCTTTCTAACCATTAAACTGCAAGAAGAAAAAAAACCAAAAGGCACTTTTATTAGAAAACACAGGCACAGAAAATATCACTAATGGAACACTGATTCAGTGTTCCCATCCTGTTCCTTCAAGTTGCCAGACAAAAACTCACAATACAATCATTTAAAGTTAACTTTAAATAGTTCCCCTCTACTAAAGTATCAAAACAAATATATTAGCAATCAATGAAATTGGCTTAATTGACCTTAGTAAAAAAATTGGAATTTTAAAAAATCCATTATAATTATGCCAGTACTGTAGTTCCCACCTGGGTCTCCCCAGGAACAGATAGCGAGATACCTGTAGGTTTAGTTTTAATTTGATATCTTTATTATCACCCCATACCCATCCTTTGGGCGGTAGTCACCCCATACCCATCCTGTGGGCAGTGTCACCCCCTACCCATCCTGTGGGCAGTAGTCACCATAACCCATCCTGTGGGCGGTAGTCACCCCATACCCATCCTGTGGGCGGGGAGTCACCCATACCCATCCTGTGGGTGGTAGTCACCCATACCCATCCTGTGGGCGGTAGTCCAAAAAATTACAGAGGTAAAAATGGGTCCAGGGACTGGACCCCAAAAATTTTTATAGCTGAGCAAGTTACAAGGTAATGAACTCACAAGTTACAAAAGGGAATGAACTCACAAGATACAAAGGTAATGAACTCACAAGTTACAAAGGTAATGAACTCACAAGCTACAAAGGTAATGAATCATGTAAGTATATTTACTTACTTACGTTTATACATGGTTACAATCATAAACAAATTATAAAGTAATGAACAATTCACTAGTCTACACCCGGTTAATGAGTTCTTGGTGCAAATATTGATTGTTGGGTTAACACACACACACACACACACATACACACAAAAGGGGTGTTAGGAAGCACTTCTTCAGCCATAAAGTAGTTAGGAAGTGGAATAGTCCCCGAACGATATAGTGGAGGCAGGAACCATACATAGTTTTAAGACAAAGTATGATAAAGATCATGGAGCAGGGAGAGCAGAGACCCAGTAGCGGACAGCGAAGGGGGGGTCCAGGAGCTGAGTCTCGACCCCCCGCAACCACAATTGGTGGCAAAAATACACACACACATACATACACACATACATATATGCCCCACACACATACACACACATGCATTACACACATACACACCCACACCTGGTCAAGCACGTCGGGAATTAGAAAGTGCAGGGTTTGCAACAAGACTAGTCCCAGAGCTAAGGGGTTGTCCTCGAAGAAAGGTTAAGGGAAATCGGCCTGACGACATAGAGGACAGGAGGGGTTTGGGAGACATGATGACATATAAAAAACTGCGAGGAATAGATAAGGTGGATAGAGACAAGATGTTCCAGAGATGGGACACAGAAACAAAAAGGGTCACAGTTGGAAGTTGAAGACTCCTATGAGTCAAAGGGATGTTAGGAAGTATTTCTTCAGTCATAGAGTTGTCAGGAAGTGGAATAGCCTAGTAAGTGACGTAGTGGAGGCAGGAACCATACATAGTTTTAAGACGAGGTTTGATAAAGCTCATGGAGCAGGGAGAGAGATGACCTAGTAGCAATCAGTGAAGAGGCGGCCAGGAGCTATGGCTCGGCCCCCGCAACCACAAATAGGTGAGTACAAATGGTGAGTACACACACACACACACACACAGCTCATGGCGCAGGAGAGTGACCCAGTAGCGGCCAGTGAAGAGGGGGGGCCAGGGCTGTGAATCGACCCCTGCAACCACAACTAGGGGAGTACAACTAGGTGAGTACACATACATCACACACATGTCATGGTTCATGGCGAGGTGTCAGAGTGGGCGTCTGTGACAGTGGGGTTCCACAGGGGTCAGTCCTAGGACCGGTGCTGTTTCTGGTATTTGTGAATGACATGACGGAAGGAATAACCTCCGAAGTGTCCCTGTTTGCAGATGATGTGAAGTTGATGAGAAGGATTCAATCGGACGAGGACCAGACAGAACTACAAAGGGATCTGGACGGCTGCAGGCCTGGTCCAGGAATTGGCTCCTGGAGTTCAACCACCAAGTGCAAAGTCATGAAGATTGGGGAAGGGCAAAGAAGACCGCAGACGGAGTACAGTCTAGGGGGCCAGAGACTACAAACCTCACCCAAGGAAAAAGATCTTGGGGTGAGTATAACACCAGGCACATCTCCCGAGACGCACATCAACCAAATAACTGCTGCAGCATACGGGCGCCTAGCAAACCTAAGAACAGCATTTCGACATCTTAATAAGGAATCGTTCAGAACCTTTTACACTTTTTAGTTAGGCCCATACTTA